>SJYT01010635.1:308165-361958 GCA_006410635.1 Cephalophus harveyi | reverse complement strand
GATATGCAGATGACACCACCCTTATGGCAGAAAGTGAAGAGGAGCTAAAAAGCCTCTTGATGAAAGTGAAAGAGGAGAGCGAAAAAGTTGGCTTAAAGCTCAACATTCAGAAAATGAAGATCGTGGCATCTGGTCCCATCACTTCATGGGAAATAGAGGGGGAAACAGTGGAAACAGTGTCAGACTTTATTTTTTTGGGCTCCAAAATCACTGCAGATGGTGACTGCGGCCACGAAATTAGAAGACGCTTACACCTTGGAAGAAAAGTTATGACCAACCTAGATAGTATATTCAAAAGCAGAGACATTACTTTGCCGACTAAGGTCCGTCTAGTCAAGGCTATGGTTTTTCCTGTGGTCATGTATGGATGTGAGAGTTGGACTGTGAAGAAGGCTGAGAGCCGAAGAATTGATGCTTTTGAACTGTGGTGTTGGAGAAGACTCTTGAGAGTCCCTTGGACTGCAAGGAGATCCAACCAGTCCATTCTGAAGGAGATCAGCCATGGGATTTCTTTAGAAGGAATGATGCTAAAGCTGAAACTCCAGTACTTTGGCTACCTCATGCGAAGAGTTGACTCATTGGAAAAGACTCTGATGCTGGGAAGGATTGGGGGCAGGAGGAGAAGGGGACGATTGAGGATGAGATGGCTGGATGGCATCATGGACTCGATGGACGTGAGTCTGAGTGACCTCTGGGAGATGGTAATGAACAGGGAGGCCTGGCGTGCTGCGATTCATGGGGTCGCAAAGAGTCAGACATGACTGAGCTACTGAACTGAACTAGCTTTTACTTGCTATCCATTTCTGTTCCAGGATTTTATATATAATCCCACATGGTATTTAGTTGTCAGGTCTCTTTAGGTTTCTCTTAGCTGAGAAGGTTTCACAGATGTTCCTTGTTTCTGATGGCTTTGGCAGTTTTAAAAGATTTTTGAGAAGGGGAATTCAGGAGTGAAGTGCCTTTTTCATTGCATCTTACTAAGGATATATACTACCAATAGGACTTGTTATTAATGATGTTAATTTTTTTTTTTAATGTATGTATTCTATTGTCACCACTAGATTGAAAATCCTCTGATGATGGAGAGTGTCTTGTTCTTGAGGAAAATATGTGCTATCACTGGTAAAAACAACTAACTTATGAACTTTCCAGACTTTTAGCATGTTAGACATAAAGACCATTTAGAACCAGGCAGCATTTTTTTCCTCCCTCACAGATTTGACAGCTATATAAAGCTGAATACAGAATATCATAATAAAAGGAAATACATGCACATGATGAGGAAGGCAATGGCAACACATTCTAGTATTCTTACCTGGGAAATTCCATGGATAGGGAAGCCTAGTGTGCTGCAATCCTCAGGGTTGCAATGATTTAGTGACTGAACAACAACAATAATGCCATATGAAGCTGAGAAAGCATATTTTTAATGATGTCAAATATCTTTTCATGTTACTCTTGAAATATATTACTATATTATATTTCATATTATATTATATATTATATTATATCATATATCATATGATATATGATATATATATATCATA
Source organism: Cephalophus harveyi (assembly GCA_006410635.1). NCBI lineage: Eukaryota > Metazoa > Chordata > Mammalia > Artiodactyla > Bovidae > Cephalophus > Cephalophus harveyi. The sequence goes on along the minus strand of SJYT01010635.1, from coordinate 360,411 downwards.
TATATAATATGATATATTATATATATATCATATATTATATATCATATTATATTTTAAACAAATTCTTTGTTTAAAATTGTTTCAAAAAGTCAGAAAAACACTTAATTCTAGATGCTTGACAAGTTGGTTCCTCAGCCGCACTATTCTTAATACCAAGAACCCAGAATCTTTTTTTTTTTTTTCCATCAGTTCCTTTGGGGAGAGTTGATATTAGCCTTCACAAATTTGGGGAGGTGGGAATTGATAGGGTTCACATGAGATCTTATTGATAAGATGGCTTGTTATGTTGCCAATGCAAACAAGGCATATAATCACAGTGATCTGTGAGACTGACCAAATTGCCCAAATGGCATCCTATTATCTCACCGGTGCCTATCTTCTCAAAGCTGCGAGACCACCAGATTCCAGACCTCCGGCTACATGACCGTCCCTTCAGAGAATTTTTCATTGGTGAGATATAAGAAAGACTTGTCAGAAAGGGAAGACTGGTTCTCCTTAAGGGCCAGTCACCCTCTCTTTCCCCTCTAATAAATTTCCCTTTTCTTGCCTGACTGCCCAGCTCACTCTCTTTTTCTCTGCACTCACCTTACAAGAATGCATATTTGTCCTGGGATGGCTTGAAAGTTCATCAGTGAAGAATGCTATGCCTTTTAAGTGTCCTTTGCTTACTTCAACAGTTGCAAATGTGGAAAATGTTCTAATTACCCTCAACTGTCTTCCAAGGCTTGACAGCTTGTCATAAAATCCTCTGGGAGTCCAGTAAGGACCTTCTCTCTTGTAGATACAGACACATTTCTTGTACCTAGACTATATTTTTCTGTCTTAGGTTCTTGTGCTTCTCCTGAAGTTCAATTTGCATCTGCAGAATATTCCTAGAGTATGTAGAGAGAAGGGAGGCAGCCTAATGAAAACAAACAAACAAAAAAAGTGTTGATTCTTTTCTTGACTTGTTTTCTCATTTTTTAGTCTAGTCCAGACAGCTTCACTTGGTCCACGGTAAGCAGATTCACATTTTTACTTACCTTGCTGGTTCTCTTCCCAATCAATCTTCAGAAACTATCTCCTTGTATAATTTTTCACATAATTCCAGAATCTTCTAAGTAGCACAAATGGATACTTCCAGCTTACAAAATAATGGCAATGTGCATATTGCACTTGTTTTTTTCTCAAAATACAGCTAGTATAGGTTTTCTTCCAGGGAATGTAAACTAACAAACAAGACACTCATATTTGTCATTTTTCAATCAGTATATTTTTATTTATGTTTTCATGTTTCAAGTTTAAAAGATATGATATAATTTTGCTTCTTTTGCATTTATTATATTCACTCTATTTTCATGATCATTGTTTACTAATAACTCGTAGACTTTTGTTCACTTCTTGAAAAGAATATCCATTTCAGAAGCCTGTGATTATGTGTTTCAATTCTATTTGGTCAAGTAAAATAATCTGAAATCATACATTTATTGTATGTTGAAGAGAATTGCTTATTCTTATTTAATAGGTTGACATCAGGTGGGGAGGTGGAATGATGTTGTACTACTTGATTGACACAGCAAATCTTATATATTATGGCTTAACATATAGTGCTCTTGAACTTGGTCAATTTGCCAGACATACTTTGGGTCCATATCAGCTTTATTTGCTATGAACAATTTATTAATATAGCTATTTATTTAGTTCCATCTGAAGCAAGCATTGTATGAGACATTGGGTATCTAAGACTAACAAAAAACAGATGCGGTTTCGGCATTCAAGAATATTACATTCTAGTAAGACAGAAGGTATTTCAAAATGATTACAAATCAAAAATAAACATACAAATCTGGAAAGTGCCATTAAGCTGAGGTATATCTATACTTTTAGAATTAGTTTTATTTGAGAGTTATAGTAAACAAGTGTACAATTCAGTGGGCCTTTTTTTTTTTTTTTAGTGTAATTAGAAGATTGTGCAGCCATAGCCATTATCCAAATTCCAGAACATCTTTATAACCCCTTAAAGAAGCTATTGATATCCATTGCCAATCATTCTGTCTCATCTCCCCTACCCCATAACTTGCTTTGTTTTAATGGGTCTGTTTATGCTTGACATTTCATATAAATGGAGTCATACAATATGGAGTCACTGTGTCTGACTTCTTTTATTTAGCATAATGTTTCCAAGGTTTGTCCATGTTGTATTATGAATATATCAATGCTTTATTTTTTATTATCTAAATAACATTTCATGAATCTAAATAATTTTCCGTTATGTGGACATAGCACATTTTATTTTTATCCCATTTAGTAAGTGATGGACATTTGCTTTATTTCCATTTTTTGGCTCTTATAAATAATGCTGCTATGAAGTTTGTGTACAAATTTTTGTGTGAACATATGTTTTCAATTTTGGGGAGTGTATAACTAGGAGTAGATTGTTGGATCATATGGTATACCTTACTTTACTTTTTGAGGAACTATCAAGCTTTTTCCAAATTTCTATGCTATTTTGCATTTTTATTAACAATGTACAGTAGTTCCAATTTCTTCATATCTTTCACAACATTTACTGTTGGTGCCAGTTTTTATTATTATTATTATTATTATAGCCATCCTACAGGTGTAAAGTGTTCACTCACTTTTTGAATTGTATTTCTTTGATGATTAATGATGTTTATATCTTTCCATAGACTTACTGGTCATTTGCATACTTTTTTAGAGAAACATCTATTCAAATGATTTGCCTGTTTTTAATTGGGCTATTTATCATTAGATAGATTTTTTAAAAATATATGTTCTTTTTTGAGTAATTTTTTAGAGGTTGCTCTGAGAGGGTCCAGTTAACATCTTAGCATATAACAGTCTAGTTATAAAGTTATTCAAACTTGTATATCACATGTAAAAGTTCAGTCTCTCTTCTAAAGATATTTAGAAGCGGGTTTTAGGTAGAAGGGAAGCCAGTATAAACTTAGGACGATGAGTTAGTAAGGAGAAAGAGAGCTGATATAGAAGAGAGTTGAAATATAAGAACTGGATAGATTTGAGAGACATTTAGGAAATAAAATGAACTGGGCTATTGGTGAGTTGAAGGGAAAGTTTGAGGAAGAAATTCACAGAAGAACTTAGCCTTCCTGCCCTTTCATTACCCCATGGCTCTGTTCCCTTGGCTAAAATGTCTGATAATGCTACCAGCATTTCATCTTAGATAAATGCACAGCCTATAAAGTAAAATTGCCATGAAACATAGCCACTGTCAGTACAAATACAGTGATCTCTCTCAGTATCAGTTGATAGAACGTAGGAAGCTTCTAGAGGTAGAAGAATTGACAGAAGCTCTGGTTACCAAGAGAAGAGAGACAGAAGAGACATGGGAGAATGGCTAGTGCTGAATCAAAACCAAAATCACACACCTGTCTTTCTCCTACTCTTAAGATTTTGAGGCAATCAAAGCCCCCAAATAATCTGTTCTTTAAAAAACAGCTATGTTTTTTCTTGCAATCACCTTTGACATTTCAGATTTGATTTGCCTAACAGTTCAAAATATTTTCTCTAAGAGTCTCATCCTTCTTGATATATGCACAAGTTATCTCTTCATTCGCATCTCTAATCCTGTCCTTGAGGTTTACAATAGTGGAGATATTGCTACAGTGTTACATCCAATAACCTCTCATGGTAACACCAGTAGTCTATTCCCAAATTGTGTATGTATTGCTTTAAAAGTTTTTCAATGATTCAGCCCATTAATAGCAAATTGGACATTATGACAATATTCGAAATCGTGAACTTTGAAATGAACTGCTTAATCAAGGTAGAAAGCATCTTGTACCTGTAGAGAACCACAAGTATCAAACAGTAATGTATCTTTTTAAATATTCAAATGGTACCAGGATGTATCAATCATATAAAAATGTCATATAAATATCAACATAGCATTGTTTCACAAATTAAAAAATGACATAAATCTTTGGCCCAGAAATTCTATATATAGTATTGTATTGTAAAGACAAACAGTTACTTCCACTAGAACAAGCATTTGGAATGATGTGATTTTAGCATTGTTTGACAAAATAAAATATTATAAACATCCTAAGTATATTTAAATAAGAAATAGTTAAAAGTATGATAATAATTCATGAAAAAGGATGAGATCGTTCTGTATGTACTTGTATGGAAACATCTTCATGAAATATTTTCAGGAGCAAAAGCAAAATGTGAAACAGTTTGTATTGTAAAGTATTATGATGTGGAGGCAGTGTTAGTGGTAAAGAATATTCTTGCCAATAAAGAAGATGCAAGAGAAGCAGGTTCAGCCTCTGGGTCAAGAAGACTTCCTGGAGTAGGGGAATGGCAATCCACTCAGTATTCTTGCCTGGATAATTCCATGGACAGAGAAGTCTGGTGGGCTACAGTCCATGGGGCTGCAAAGAATCGGACATGACTGAGCACAGCACAGCTCGTGGAAATAAGAGCACATGCATGATTATGCATTCAAAGACTCTCTCTGAAAAGATCCATGGGCAACTGGTAATAGTACATAGCCTCAGGAAGGGGAACAGAGAAGTTGAGACGTTTGGAAAGGGGAGATACTGTGTGTGCTTTTTGGTACATACTTTCATGTATCTTTTAATGTACCACACATATTTTTATAGCAGGTTTTACCTATCATCTGTCTAGCTAGCTGGTTAATTATTATTATTATTATTTTGTATACACACATACATCAAAATAAGTATACATTGTATTTGTGAGAGTTCACCAAGAAAAATAACCAAATATCTATGTATATATACCTACCTACCTACCTACCTGTCTATCTATCTATCTATCATCTATCTATCTATTTATCTATCTATAGAAGAGGCTTCCCTGGTGGCTCAGAGGTTAAAGCATCTGCCTCTGATGCAGGAGACCCGGGTTCGATCCCTGGGTCGGGAAGATCCCCTGGAGAAGGAAATGGTAACCCACTCCAGTATTCTTGCCTAGAGAATCCCACGTACAGAGAAGCCTGGTAGGCTACAGTCCACGGGGTCACAAAGAAATCTCTATCTTTATCTCTATCTCTTTCTGTACATATTCCTGCCTGGCTAGAAACTCAAGCAGAATTTCTGTTGTAATCCTGAGGACAATTCTTTTTCTTCAGGTAGCCTCCAGTCTGCTCTTAAGGCTTTCAACTAATTGGATGAGGCTCACTACATTATGGAGAATAATATGTTTTTACTCAAAGTCTACTGATTTAAATGTTAATTGCAGTAAAAATTACCTTCAAAGCAGTAGCTAGACTGGTATTTGATTAGCAACTGGGCACCATTACCTGGTTAAGTTGACACAAAATTAACTATCACACATACACCAAGAATTTGGGGTTTAAAAGTGAAAAACATTTCTTCAAATGAGAAACAGAGGAGAAACAAGTCAATGAGCATGTATAAATGAGAGATAAAGGAGAAACAAATCAATGAAAATGTCTCCATGATTTACAGATAATCTTCTCCTAACAATGCTGCAGTCAGGTCGGATTCTTTGTGACCCCGTGGACTGTGGCTCACCAGGCTCCTTCTGTACATGGGATTTCCCAAGCAAGATTACTAGAGTGAGTTGTCATTTCCTTTCCCAGGAGATCTTCCTGACCTATGGATTGAACTCACATCTCCTGAGTCTTGTGCATTTGGCAGGCAGAGCCTTTACTACCGGGAAACCCATAAGGGACCTGAGCTCTGTGGATTTTGGTATCTGTGGGATTTCTGGGAACCAACTCCCTGAAGATACCAAGGGACAATTGTAACTCTCCCTCCCAGGAATCATTATATCTAAAAATAAGCAGGGTCCCAGTAGGAATAGTAGAAGAAAATGGACATCTGTAATTTGAAGGAAAAACAAAACAAAACTTTTAAAAAATATCAAATCGACATGTATTGCACATTTTAAACTTACACAATGTTTTATGCCAAATCTATCTCAATACAGCTGAGATAAAATAAAATGAAACAAACAAAAAATGAAACAAAAACACTACAGGGTTTGAAGCATTCTGTGAGTAAGACTCCTTAACTTCCTGGCAGTTAGCAGAGGTTTTAAGTGTCACAGGCAGTTGGGTCATGAGGTAAAAGGGAGAAAAAAATGAGAATGTGATGATGCAGGAGGCAAGGTAAATAATCCTATATCACTTTCCAGAAGCAAATAGTCTAAGAATAAACAAGGCTGCAGTTTGGAATTTTGCAAGAAAAATGGACAGTTTAAATTACTCCTAAGGAAAGTTATGACCAACCTAGATAGCATATTCAAAAGCAGAGACATTACTTTGCCAACAAAAGTCTGTCTAGTCAAGGCTATGGTTTTTCCTGTGGTCATGTATGAATGTGAGAGTTGGACTGTAAAGAAAGCTGAGCACCGAAGAATTGATGGTTTTGAACTGTGGTGTTGGAGAAGACTCTTGAGAGTCCCTTGGACTGCAAGGAGACCCAACCAGTCCATTCTAAAGGAGATCAGTCTTGGGTGTTCTTTGGAAGGAATGATGCTAAAGTTGAAGCTCCAATACTTTGGCCACCTCATGTGAAGAGTTGACTCATTGGAAAAGACTCTGATGCTGGGAGGGATTGGGGGCATGAAGAGAAGGGAGCGACAGAGGATGAGAAGGCTGGATGGCATCACCAACTCGATGGACATGAGTTTGAGTGAACTCTGGGAGTTGGTGATGGACAGGGAGACCTGGTGTGTTGGAATTCATGGGGTTGCAAAGAGTCAGACACGACTGAGTGACTGAACAGAACTGAACTGAAAGAGCATATTTCACAGCTTGGGGGTTTAGGAAACAAGCAAAGACACTTTGGCCTAGAGGTTTGCAATTTTTAGTGTAGAATTTTCTGAAAGACTTTTAATGAAAAGCCTGATAATATTTCAGATATTTAAATGCTGTTGACTACATTTGTGGGAAAGAACTATGCAGCCTGTATAGCGGTAAAAATGAACTGAAGATCAAGGTGTTGCTGATGGATGAAGATTCACGTTCAGTTTTTGGTAGATTTTTAGAACACTGTGCCCTCCACAGCAACAATGGGAAGCTATGGAGGTGATGAATATTTTAGCATTATGTGTGGTTTAACAGAAAAAAAAAAATGGGTAGGAAAGTAAATATAGTCATCATGGCTAACTTTGATGTGGCTAGGCAAGATAGCAACAATTTTATGATTCTAAAATTTCTATTCCCTGAAACTAAATATATATTTTGTCCTAAATATACCAGCATAGCTATGCTCATGAATATTTGAAGGAAGTATTTAACATACACAGTAGCATCTCTCACTATTTCACATTTTTTGATACCACTTTTAAAGTAGTGTCCAAATAATGTGCATAAAGTGCGAAGTTTCAGACAAGAGTTTTAGTTTCAGTATTCTTGTTCTGTGGCATGATTCTTAAGTCAAATTCTAGTCATTTGGAATTTTGCAGAAAGTCGTTTCCCTTCAGTTTTTAGGATGTTGTAGACAAGCATGGAAACTGAATCAAGTGATAAAAGTTTGGAAGTTGGAAAATAAATGCATCACTTCTAAAAAGGAGGAGTCTAGCAGAGGTAAAATAAAGAGTTTCATATGGCTTCCGTGTTTTCAAATTTCATTGGCCTATAAAATTATTTTTGTACTTCAAAGAAAGAGGACTAGCATAGGGCTGTCAATGGAGTTTTTTTTACTAAGTCTATATTTTTAAAAAAGCAAGAGAAAGTAAACTCCAATAGTGCCACCATTTCCTAGAAGAAAACTTTTAATACATAAAAACATAATTCAGTCTATACGTTTTATTCAATATCATACTAATTGTGCTTGTATTAACCGGTCGAAACAGTCACTGCTAAGTTCATCACTTGATGAACTAATCTTAAAAGAAAGCAGAGATCTTTATGTTTCGTATCCTAGAGTCATGAAAGCTTGCTACTCTTTCCTTATTTATTTTCCATTTGTGAAGCTGTTGAAATTTTGGTAGATACCTATGCATGCTCACAGATTATCATTTGTAATACTGACTTGGGATAATTTTTGTGTGGGTGGAACATCTAGAGTTGCTCCATAACAACATGGTGAGGAATTTTAGAATGTTCTTGAAAAGTATATAATTTCAGTCTATGAATTCGCATTCTTAGAATTTTAAAGAAAATTCAGTCCCTTAGGAATGACATAAAAGTGGGCATTTAATACTCAGTATAGAGGAAAAGCAAGCAACAGAAGACAATGATTTCAGCTCTTGAAGATGTTTTAACCTAACTAGAGAAAGAAAAAATGTGTGTGAAATGATAGGAAAGTAACTTTAGGACAATTTATCAGTGAACTTATTATAGTGACTTTGTAGGTAGGTTGTTTCAGTCATGTCCAACTCTGCAACCCCATGGACGTAGCCCACAGGCTCCTCTGTACATGGGATTCTCAGGCAAGAATACCGGAGTGGATGGTTATGCCCTCCTCCAGGGGATCTTCCTGACTCAGGGGTCAAACCTGTGTCTCCTTTGTCTCCTGTTAATTGTAGGTGGGATCTTTACCACCTGTGCCCCTAGGAAGCCCTTAGTGCAATGTGAGGCCTGGATGATGTTTTGACTGTGGTATGAATTCCAACAAAAGACTCTGGAGCATTCATTATGTTTCTATGATCTCTGTCCAGTATGGGTAATCTGATGGCAAGTGAGGCTTTGCCACATTCAGCCATGTGTACATTTTCTTTCACTATGAAACAATCATGAATTTAAAGTGTTGATTTTTGGATGAAGATCTTCCCACATAAACACGTTAATGTGAATTCCCTTCTGTATTTATTACCTCACATGTAGAGTCTTTAGCCCAAATACATAAATGCTAAAGTAATCTAAAACAAAGAATTACATGCAAGTAATTTTAATCTGAGAAGCCTTTACAAGGTTTTGATTGTAAATCAAAATCAATAAATCAATAAAATAGTTTTACTGATTTATTTTTAAAATTGATTATTTATTTTATTTTTTTAATTAATAAGAATTTAATAAATTTGCCTTTGTGTTACAAGCGAGTCTCAGAGATCTACAATTAAACGTTAGATATTTGATATAAACATTCAGAGTAGGTTAGTCAAGGTGAAGGGTATTTATGGTACATTTTCACTTTCTGCTCATTGTGGCATCTAAGTCTTCTTGACGTATACTGGATGCTGTGTAAATTTAGATGCTGTAGCTGCTCTAAAAATATTCTATAGTAAATAATTAGGTTGATACATTAAATATTCAGTAAAGTCACAGTCATGAACTTGCTGGGCATATAGAAAAATCAAAATGACTTTCTTTTCTTAGCTCCTGTTTTGACTTTGCATTTTAAAATTAGATTTCACTCAATGCCTTCTAAATTGGTAACTTGCAACACATGCTGCCTTCATCAACTATATTCTGTTTTTATTCACCTTCTTTTTTTAATGGCATACACCCAAAAGGAAAATTACTTGAATTGAAGGGGAAGACATATTTGGCATTTTTTTTCTTCTGAAGCAAGATATCAGAAGCCAGATAAATATAAACGATTTGTCTCACCCCTGTTGGAATCTAAAAAGCACGAGGACTTTGTCATGAGATAGCTGGAAGCAGCTTTTTTTTTTTTTTTTTGACAACACAAGTTATTTCAAACAAATCAAATAGCAAATATAAAGTTTTATGTTCTGGGTATTACGTATATTTTTCAGTGAGTAAATTTGAAAAGGCACCATTTCAATATAAAGTTTTAAGAAACATACACATACATATACTCTCTAGAAACATACACATACATACATGTGTATATGTGTACTAGAACTCTCTCCTTGATAACAATATCAGAAAGAAACAAATTTGGAACCATTAAAAAAATAAATAAATAAAACACCTAAACCACTGTAAGAAATTTATGGGGCACTAGCCCAGAGAACCAAATTTGTTTTTCTGAAGTGCTTGTCAAAAAGAGACATCTAGTATATGATGAGAAAGTTGACTTTGGAAATTTGAAACCTCTGAAAACTGGAGAAATCATCATGAATGGAAGCTGAAGTTTGCAAAGAAGTAATTTTGGAATGAGATTATTCAAGCATCCAACATGGATGGACACTAAAATTCAAGACCGCCTGTCAGCAAAGCAACAATTTACTACAGGAAATGCTTATCTTGGAGCATCAGACTGATAACCAGTAAATAATGTTACCACTTTAGGAAATTTTTGTTAACCAAATTATTCAAGCACACAATTTACTCATCTGGGAAAAGAACTGTCCTTTTAAGACAATAGATTATCATCAAAACTTAGCCAAGACATTTCACTTACCATGTCCAGGAAGTCTAAAACTACTTACCTTGTGAATTTTCTAAATCTAACTAACTGTCTAACCTTGAAAAACTTGCCTTAAATTACTCAAAGTCATGTCCCCGAATCTTATAAATATCTTGTTTCTCCTCTAGAAAAACTATTGGCCCATCTCAAGGTGGAAACTTCTCTCTCTCTCATAAATATGAATTCAACTTTGCTCAACTGTCATGCTTTTGTCATTGTCTCTTGTGTCTGTGCCTATGTGTGTGTGCTCAATCATTTAGTGCCATCCAACTGTTTGTGATCCCATGAACTGTAGCCCAGCAGGTTCCTCTGTCCATGGAATTTTCCTAGCAAGAATACTGGAGTACGTTGTCATTTCCTACTCCAGGGGAACTTCCCAACCCAGGGATTGAACCCGTGTCTCTTGTGTCTCTTGCACTGACAGGTGGATTCTTTACTACTGCACCACGTTTAAAGAAAATTAAGTTAAACAGTAATTATTATTAGGCTAGGTAAATCAAAAGTTAGATAGTTTTCAGATACTGATGCGATGAGACATTATAAAAACCACAAATTTGAACAGTAATAAAATTATTGCTATATTAAAAAAAGAATTTGAAGAATTTGGGTTATGTTTTTCTGATTTCAGAAGTCTTATATCCAATAATGTTTATACTTTCATGAAAGTCTTGCTATTCTCTGTCAAGGGTGTCGTAGACTCTATAAGATCAGAATTTTTCCTTTTTTCTTCTTTCCTTCCAGTATTTTATGATTGTGCTTTATTCCTTCTGAGTCCTTTTATTGGTATCATTGAGTCTCCCAGAGTAGTCTTTAGCTCAGTGAAAGACTATTTATTCAAAGTCTGCCTATCTTTTATATATTTATATTGCTGTTGTGCTTTCTCAGTCGTGTCTAAACTCTGTGATCCCGAGTCTGCAACCCCATGGACTATAGCCTGCCAGGCTCCTGTCCATGGAATTCTCCAGGCAAGAATACTGGAGCAGATTGCCATTTCCTTCTCCAAGGGACCTTTGCAACCCAGGGATCGAACCCGTGTCTCTTGTGTACCCTGCATGGGCAGGCAGATTCTTTACCACCATGCCACTTGGGAAGCCATTTAGATGCTTATAATTATTGGCAAACACTCTGGGCATTTTCTAATTAAATCATCTCATTGGTGATGGAAAGTCTATATTTATGAATAAGTGTAAAAGACCTATTGTTCCCCAACACTATTGGTGAACAAAAAAGTTGAAAGGATTGACAAACTTTAAGAGGGTTGTACCTATAAAATACGTAGTAAGATCTTTGGCAGTTGTTCCAGAATGATACTTGAAATGGTAACTGCTTGAAATATGATTGTTGTAAGAAATTTAATGCATTACTGGTTACTTTTATTGAAGATAAAAATGAGATGTTATGCTAAGGTGACATAAATGCCTCATTAACATAAAGGGATTTGTTGTTGTTGTTATCCTGGCAATTTACAACATCGTGTTTCCACCATTGATAATAGGCACCCAGGAGCAGGAGCAACTGCTTCTCAGATTTGGAAAAGTAAATTTAGAGTCAGAAAAAGAGAGATATTAAAAGCATACCATTATTTTAGGAACTAATAATAGAGAATAGAAATGCAGTTGAGGGCAGAGGCACACTCTCGGAAATGACTAGGTGGATTGGACACGGTACCCAGGGCCACCTTGGAAGGCCTGTGCTGAAGAGCTATATGTGGGAAGGAGCCTGGGTCACTGAGTCACCCCTGGAGGTGAGCTATCCCTTTCCTGGAATACTAGAACATGAGAAACTGACTCCACATAAACTCCATGAAATTGTAAGACTTTGCCATTTCCAATTGATTTCTCTGCTGAATTGCTATAATTGAAATCCAGGTCTCTTAGTTAATATCTTTGGAAACATCCTTCAATTTTCTGCCCTTGCCTAACTGCTTTGACTAGACAGAGAAGAGAGAGAAAGTCTCAGAATATAACTATATTTGGAGATAAGCTCTTTGAAAAGCTCAAATGAGGCTGTTAAGGTGGGGCCCTTATCCGATATTAGTCGCTTCCTTAACAGAAGAGGAAATTTGGACATACAAGGAACACCCATGTTACAAGAGACAGCCATGCGAGGACACAGCAAGAAGGTAGTCTTTTCAAAGCTGGAGAGAGAGGCCTCAGAAGATTCTGAACCTTATCAATATCTTGATCCTGAACTTCTAGCCTCCAGAACAGCAAGGAAAGAAATTTCTGTTAAATCCTCCAGTCTGTGGTGTTTTGTTATGGCTGCTCTAGCAGATGAATACATAAGACATTGTTGAAATTTTTCCTGTTATTACCAATGCTGATCATATAGTTTTACTTCAAATAACTGAAGAAAGTGTTTCCCAACTTAATTAGAAACTCCACTACTCATATTTGCCTAGGGTTCAGGGTTGCCAAGGTTTACCATTTGGAAGTATTTTATATTTTTGCTCCATTTATATTGGGTGTCAGCATTATGTGTGCACAGGTGCTCAGATGTGTCTGACTCTTTGCAATCCCATGGACTGTAGCCTGCTAGGCACCTCTGGCCATGGGATTTCCCTAGCAAGAATACTGTAGTGGGTTGGCATTGCCTTCTTCAGGGCATCTTCCCAACTCAGGGATTGAACCTGAATCTCTTGTGTCTCCTGCACTGGCAGGTGGATTCTTTATCACTGGAATCACCTGGGAAGCCCTCGGTCAATCTTAAAAAAAATCAACCCTGAATATCCATTGGAATGACTGATGCTGAAAGTGGAACTCCAATACTTTGACCACCTGATGCCAAGAGCTGACTCATTGGAAAAGACCCTGATGCTGGGAAAGACTGAGGGCAGGAAGAGAAGGGGGCAACAGAGGATGAGCTGGTTGGATGGCATCACTGATTCAACAGACATGAGTTTGAGCAAGCTCTGGGAGACAGTGAAGGACAGGGAAGCCTGGTGTGCTGCAGTCCATGAGCTCACAAAGAGCCAGACATGACTTAGCAATGGAACAGCAACATATAGGGTATGGTTTTCTGTAAATTTTCACAAGAACAGCAAGATGGAAACTATAGCTTCATTTATAGTCATTCCACCAACCTAGATAATCTGCTGCTCTTTAATGGTGCCTGCACACAGAATAGTCTTCCTCCTCATGAGTCAGAAATTGGCATATCTTTTAACAAGCTTATCATTAAGGTGACTTTATCTTATTTTGAAATAGCATTGTGCAAATGTGGAGTACAATTGTAAACCATGAATATTATCAGAGAACACTGACGTCTCAAAGTATTTCCTTTTATTCATCCAAAAAAGGAAATATTCAAACTTTTGCAGAAAAGAATGGGGTTGGAAATGTTTGTATTTATTTGTGGGTTGTGTGTATATGTATGTGTGTGTGTGTTGGATGCAGGGGCGATGTTAAAAAATGTAAAGTAGAATAAATATAAATTTTACATGAGTCCACATTGCACATGATTATCACGCAAGTTTTGATACTGACAACTGTATTAGATTTTTATGAATCAAATACTGTTAAAAATAATAGTAGTAAAGTAATTGAGGTGGACTTAGCTTAGATTTAAAGAAATTTTGACTTCAGATCATTGAAGATAAATTGGGAACGGGTGTTTAAAAAAGGGGAAAATTATAGTATTTTACCAGTAAAAAATATTTTGTATTAAAAAAACCCCAAATAAATGTTCCACACATTTATTTTGGAAATATAATCTCTTTAAGTGCTACTGCTGCTGCTGCTGCTAAGTCGCTTCAGTCGTGTCCGACTCTGTGCGACCCCACAGATGGCAGCCCACCGGGCTCTGCCATCCCTGGGATTCTCCAGGCAAGAACACTGGAGTGGGTTGCCATTTCCTTCTCCAATGCATGAAAGTGGAAAGTGAAAGTGAAGTCGCTCAGTCATGTCTGACTCAGCGACCCCATGGACTGCAGCCCACCAGGCTCCTCCGTCCATGGGAGTTTCCAGGCAAGAGTACTGGAGTGGGGTGCCATTGCCTTCTCCGTAAGTGCTACACAGGTTAACTGAAAATATGAGTGTTTTATTAGCCCAGTTCGTTTAAGCCACTTTATTGAGATATGGTTGACAGAAAGCCATGCATATTTAATGCATATAACTTGAACAGTTTGGAGCTAAGAATACATGACACCAAAATCTGTGCCAACCTTGATCTTATTCCAAGAGTACATGAAGTGAATACATTCTTTAGTTCTCAGTTTCATATTGGAATACAATAGGCATCAATTTTCTTTCCACTTTCTATCCACAAAGTGTTTACATGGAATCGCAGTCCCAATTTAAAAAGTCTTATCTGGGGGCTAAGCTAGCATAAGTCACAAATGTGTATATAGTACTTAGTTTTTCAGGCTCTTGAAAAAGAAAAATTCCCTCCTCACTGCCTGGCATATTACAAATTTGATTTCTCTCCTCAGACATAATGGAGGGTGATGTCATGAGAGTGACATTGTTCATGCAGGAATAAGTCAGGCAGCAGTTCATGGGCTGTCCTTAATGAAATTTCTAAAGAATTGTACTTTTCATAGGCTCTATTGAAGGAAAAATATCACAGTGGGATTTAATAAAATCAGAGGTTAGTAATAGAAGGAACATTATGGGAAAATAAAAAATAAAATAAAATTTTCTACTTAATAAAATGTATGCTTTTCACTGAAATTTCCAGCATAATATAGATGAAACTGCATTAAAGGAAAGAAAAGCACATGAAGATTATGATTGTTTTTCAGCCTTTAAAATAGATTGCTCTTGCTATTTATCTGCTAAAACCTAAGTTCAGGGATTTTCTCTTTTCTGAAAAATTATGGCATATTGAAATGGTCAGAAGGTTGCACTCCACACAGTGCCTCAAATGTTACACAAGAGCTCGATTTGGGGGCAAAACTAGTGGGAATTGAAGGGCTCATTTTTCAACTACAAATTATTAAACTATTACTGAGATGAAGCAATGCATATAGTCAGGCCACCTAATACGGCTGTTCTCTTGCTCTTGGCACATCCCTGGATGAACCAGTGTTTGGTTCACCTAACACAAACTCACATGACTGACCCTTTATCATACTTGTTTCAGTTCCAGATTGTGACTGTTTCAGTTTTTTTTATTTTTAGTTCTCTTTTATTTCACTGTGCTGGGATCTAGCTCCCTGACCAGGGAATGAACCTTGGGCCCTGCAATAGGAGTGCAGAGTCTTAACCACTGGATTACCACGGATGTCCCCATTTTAATTTTTAGGTAGGACTATCTCAACAATTAGATCATTGAAAAAGCAAAAGAATTCCAGAAAAACATTCACTTCTGCTTCATTGGTGCTTCCTTTGTAATACAGTTGGTAAAGAATCTGCCTGCAATGCGGGAGACCTGGGTTGGGAAGATCCACTGGAGAAGGAAATGGCTATCCATTCCAGTATTCTTGCCTGGAGGGTCCATGGAGGGTTTGGGCTACAGTCCATGGGGCCCGGTCACAAGACTAAACCACCACTGAGATATACTTGCTTTCCTGGTGGCTCAGCTGGTAAAGAATCTGTCTGCAATGTGGGAGAACTGGTTTCATCTCTGGGAAGGGAAGATCCCTGGAGAAGGGAATGGCTACCCAGTTCAGTATTCTGGCCTGGAGAATTCCATGGACTGTATAGTCCATGGAATTGCAAACAGTTGGACACAACTCAGCGAATTTCACTTTCACTGCTTCATTGACTGCCTTAAAACCTTTCAATGTGTGGGTCACAACAAACTGTGGAAAATTTTTAAAGAGATGGGAATACCAGACCACTGTACCTGCCTCCTGAGAAATCTATATGCAGGTTAAGAAGCAACAGTTAGAACTAGACATGGAACAACAGACTTGTCCCAAAATGGGAAAGGTGTATGTCAAGGCTATATATTGTCACCTTGCTTATGTAACTTATATGCAGAGTACATCATGAGAAGTGCCAGGCTGGATGAAGCAAAAGCTGGAATCAAGATTGCTGGGCAAAATACCAACAACCTCAGATATGCAGATGACACCACCTGTATGTCAGAAAGTAAAGAGGAAGTAAAGAGCCTCTTGATGAAAGTGAAAGAGGAGAGTGAGAAAGCTGGCTTAAAGCTCAACAGTCAGAAAATGAAGATTATGGCATCTGATCCCATCACTTCATGGCAAATAGATGGGAAACAATGTAAACAGTGACAGACTTTATTTTCTTGGGCTCCACACTCTCCACTGTAGATGGTGACTGCAGCCCTGAAATTTAAAAATGCATGCTTCTTGGAAGAAAAGTTATGACAAACCTAGACAGTGTATTAAAAAACAGAGATATTACTCTCCTGACAAAGGTTTATATAGTCAAGGCTATGGTTTTTCCAGTAGTCATGTATGGATGTGAGAGTCGGACATTAATAAGTCTGAGTGCTGAAGAACTGATGCTTTTGAACTGTGGTGTTGGAGAAGACTCTTGAAAGTCCTGTGGACTGCAAGGAGATCAAAGCAGTCCATCCTAAAGGAAATAAGTCCTGAATATTCATTGGAAAGACTGATGCTGAAGCTCCAATACTTTGGCCACCTGATGGGAAGAACTGACTCACTGGGAAAGACTGTGCTGCTGGGAAAGATTGAAAGCAGGAAGAAAAGGAGACAATGGAGGATCAGATGGGTGGATGGCATCACTGACTCAACGGACATGATTTTGAGTAAACTCTGGGAGGTGATGAAAGACAGGGAAGCTTGGCCTGCTGAAGTCCATGGGGTCACAAAGATCGGACATGACTGAGCAACTGAACAACAATAAATCTCCACCGTGATAGCTTGTCAAAGGGGTGGTGAGGGGTATGGCTCTCTGCTAGTTTCCCTGAGAACCAATGAGCCAAACTGACCTCAATTACCCCCATAACTAGCAATCTCCCCCTCCCCTGGGAGAACAAAATGCCTGCTCCCACACATGGTCGGGTGTCACTTCAGGACCCTGTTGCAGATATGTAAGTTCCCACCCACCACCCTTATGCATTAAACCACTGATGTCTCTGTCTCTGTCTCTGGGCTCTTTAGCCTTGAAGCTGGGCAAGTACAGGCCTTGTAGACCTGAAGGCGCAGCCCAATAAACAGTCATGTTTTTCACTTTGGGGTATTTCAGAATTCATTCTGGAAAAGGATATCTGTTTAGAGTGCTCTTTTTCCTATCAACAGTAATTTTTATAAAGTATGTTTTCACATTTCTACTGGAAACACCTATGCCTGTAAGTACAAGTATAGAACAATAAATGTTTTGAAACTGAACTTTTCTTAAAAAATAAATAATTATTGTAGTTCCACAAAATTCAAGAAAATAAGTGAAAGTGATATTTTAAGGCTTGCGAAATAAGCATTGAAATAAGGCAAATAAGGTAATGTGTCTAATACATGGATACATTTTGCCAGTTACACTTTTTTTTTTTTTTTTAATGGGAAAGATAGAAGAGATGAAGGAAACTACTTCCAGAACTACTGGAATTAGACTGCCTTAGGGTGGACTTTGGTCTTCCCTGGTGGCTTAGATGGTAAAGAATACTTCTGCAATGCAGGAGACCTAGGTTTGATTCCTGGGTTGGGAAGATCCCCTGGAGGAGGGCATGGCAACCCATTCTAGTATTCTTGCCTGGAGAATCCCCATGGACATAGGAGACTGGTGGGGTACAGTCCACGAGGTTGCAAAGAGTGGACTCGACTGAGTGACTAAGCACAGCACAGCATAGAGTGGGCTTCATGACAAAACTTTACCATAAAATATTTCTTAAGAGCCATCAGTTAATCTTGAGCCATGTATAGGATTAGGATAATTCAAACCATCTGTTCATGATCTTTCTGCTGTTGATCATGATTTGAGATTAGCAAAGAGCTTGAGAGCATGCGACCAGAGTTCTTATCAATTTTCAGGACCTGAGGTATATGTAAGGAAGAAAGATACTATAGCTATACTTGTACTAACAGTCTGTCATGTGGTGTTATAGTTTACATGATTGTGTCTCCTCAAAATTCATATGTTGAAGCACTAATGCTCACCGTGTGTGTTATTTCTTGGTGAGACCTTTGAGACGTACTTAGGTTTAGATGGAGCCAAGATACTGTGTGAAGCCACAAGGAGATGATGGCTTCTGCTTGGCAAAGCAGGAAGAGACTCTCACCAGGAGCCCAACCTGTCGACCCATTAGTTTTGGACATTTCTGTCTCCAGAATGGTGAGAAATAAGGGTAAATTGTTTAAGTCACCCAGTCTATGGTGTTTTGCTCCTGCTTAGAGTTTCAACATGTCTGATTAGATGCATGCTATTAGTTCTGTGGTATTTCAGGAAAGGGATGGTTACTTCAGAATCAAATTGTGAGAGAAACCACTACAGAGGATAGATTTGGATAGATAAAGCAAAAGAACTTTCCAGAAAGGTAAGAAGCAAGAAAATACAGAAGAGGACATGAAAATAAAGGTAAGGTTAATTAATGGGGCGACTACACTGATCATTCCATTCTAGGTATTTACACACTGATGGCCCCATGGACTCAGGCACTGGGCATAGAGACATTAATTAGATACTCATCTTCCACTCAAAATTCCTTCAGTTAATTGTTCAAAATATAACCAGCAAGAAATTTTACACATACGTGCATCAATTAGAGTATACTTCCATTGGGGAAGAGGGATAAATTAGGAGTTTGAGATTAACACACACAACACTATCTATAAAATAGATAAAAAGTAAGGTCTTGCTATATAACAGAGGAACTATATTCAACGTCTTGTAGCAACTTACAATGTAAAAAAATATGGAAAATAATAGATATAGATATGTATGTATAGCTGAAGCACTTTGCTGTTCATCTGAAATTAATACAACATTGTAAACAAGCTATAATTCAGTTAAAAATGGCTATTTGAAAATATATATGAAATAAATGTGTAAAATACTGGTTTCAAACCTGAAACATTTATTGAATATTTGATAAGTTCTAAACTCAGAGAAAAAGTGTAAAATGAAATGGGAGATGCAGGATGGAGCAATTAACTCTACCTGGGGAAGGAGTGGTCAGGGAAACCTACTTGGCAAAATCTTAAAGTGGGAGCATTTATGTGGGTTGCAATATGCAGCAGACATTGTGAATCCTTGCTGTTGAAAATGGCCCTGAGATATATCCTTGCACCTCAGAAGCCTACTGGTTGTTGCCCATCTTCTCTCCCTGCATCTCAGGGGTTGCCTCCTTTCTCACCATCTGGCACACCTGGATACCGAACCTGCTCTACACTGCATGAGGTACAACTTGAATTTACTTCCTTTATATATTTTTTCTTTTGAGGATACTTTTGTAAGAAATCTCTCCCTAGCAGTCTTCAGAAACAAGCAAATATGACCCTTTTGCCCACTAAATAATCTTTATATCTGACATATCTATTCTTGTATATATATATATATATATATATATATATATATATATATATATACATATATAACATTTGAAGATTAATACAAATAAAACAAAATTACTCATGCTTACATATTGTAAGGAAGACAACAGATTTTTTTTTTTCAAAGAATCTAAACTGTTCAAAGTTACATTGTATTTCTGACTTTCACAAGAACTGCTGGATTAGAAAAGACCCATGTTACTTTTGGCTTATCTTAATATTCATTGGGCTTCTCTGATAGCTCAGTTGGTGAAGAATCTGCCTGCAATGCTGGAAACCCTGGTTGAATTCCTGTGTCAGGAAGATCCCCTGAAGAAGGGATATGCTATCCACTCCATTATTCTTGGGCTTCCCTTGTGGATCAGCTGGTAAAGAATCCGACTGCAATGCAGGAGACCTGGGATCCATTGCTGGGTTGGGAAGATCCCCTGGAGAATGGAAAGGCTACCCACTCTAGTATTCTGGCCTGGAGAATTCCATGGACCGTATAGTCCATGGGGTTGTAGAGTCAGACACAACCGAGTGACTTTCACTATTTACTGACTCAATATTCATCACTGTCAAAGTATTCAATGAGCTGCTTTTCAAATTATTTTACAGTGATTGAATTATGTCTCATGCCAAACTTCCCTCCAGGGACTGTAAAATGCATTCCTTTACAAGAGGTTTTTTTTTTTTTTTTTTCTGGAATGAAAGAAGCATTATGGCATTCACATGCTGCTATCTACACTGCTTTATATTTGGTTCCCCAATATTTCTTTCTTTCTAAAATTAGCTTTCTAAAATTCAGCTGGAAGAAGAGAAAGTCATCTCTGATAACATTTCTGTTAGTAGTTTGCTGAACTTTAGTTTTAAAAATTGAGGTGCAAATCATTTCCATGCATAGTAACCATTTGAGGAGTAGTCAGTTTTCAGCTACAGTTTAGAAACATGACCTTGGAAGAGAGAACATAGTTCACCAATCATATTAGTTATAAAAAATCCATTGAGCTCATATTTTATAGCTCTTTCTACATGAAGGACTTTGTGTTATTTATTTCAACATGAAGGGATGAGGAAGACATATCTATTTCTGAAAGTTTTAATATAGGGTAATTGAGCTAACTAGTCAAAGTTCTCATTTGAGAGACAATCGAGGCTTCCCAGGTGGCTCAGTGGTAAAAAATCCACCTGCCAATGCAAGAGACGTGGGTTTGATTCCTGGGTCAGAAAGATTCTCTAGAGGAAATGGCAAATTTTTCCAGTGTTCTTGCTGGAAATTTCCATGGATAGAGGAGGCTGGTAGGCTATCATCCCTGGGGTCACAAATAGGAGGACACAGCTGAGCACTCACGCACAAGCAAAAATCAAGTGGTTTCTAGACAGAGTAAGATCTATGATCTTTCGTCCTGTCTAGGTTTCTATTTTCCAGTCATATCTCCAACATCACCTTCTCAACCCAACCATCTTGTCCCAGAACTTGCTCATCTTCCTCTTATCGTTCATTACTTGTGCACATACTAGGCTGTTGCTCTGAAGTTTGTCTGCCTCAATCAGGCAGAAACTTCTCTTGCTTGTTCCCAGTAATAATGGCTGTATACATCCATCTTACTGCTTAAACCTTTGCTTCCAGAAACTTAGATTTTTTTTTTGTTTTTACTTTGTTTTCCCTGTTTGTTCTGTGTCTAGAAAATTTTATTAAACATAATAGTTGCCTTTGGTAAGCTTGTTTTATTCACTTTATTGTTAAGCTAGTAAATGGGTAGAGTGTCTCTGAGCATCCTGAAGTCCAAGGACTGTTGGTATTTTATCTGCATGTCCAGAATGGTTTCATTGCTTGTTAGACATTGTGCTACAATGTTGAGTATCTCTATTTTATTGTCTTCCCTAATAGAGTGATGAGTTTGTTTCTTACAGGCAGTTAAATTTAACTGAAGATTAGCATGCTTAATACAGTTCTGTTGTTCAGCAATGTTAGCTCAGTTCTAGAGTTGATTTAGAACTAGAGTATCTCTTCCTTACACTGTAGTGTTTGGGGGATATTACTCAATGTCCATGATGTAGAAAGTGATCTTTCAACTCTGGTTTGTACACGAATATTTTTCATCCTTTGTGAAGTAGCAACTTCACTTTCACTTTTCATTTCCATGCGTTGGAAAAGGAAATGGCAACCCACTCCAGTATTCTTGTCTGGAGAATCCCAGTGACAGGGGAGCCTGGTGGGCTGCCATCTACGGGGTCGCACAGCGTTGGACACGATGGAAGCGACTTAGCAGCAGCAGCAGCAGTTATTCAGTTCAAATTTCCAGATAGATTTTTATTTTCACGTTTTGTTTTTTTCCTCATCTCATGGAGTCTTATCCTGTGCATTTGTACTTATAATCAACCAAAAATTAGTGAAAGCTTTGCATAGATTTCCATGCAGACTTCTGAATCTCCTTTTTATATATATTTCTATGATTTTGATATCTTGTCTGACAAATCAGGTCTCCTTGGTAGCCCCAAACTCCCATTACTGTCTCTATAATCAGCTAGGCCTCTGTGGCCCAATTGGCATGAAACCCGCATGTCATGTATCACCAAGATACTGGTTTTATTAATGAGAAACTGATGGATGACGTTTGAAAAAATAGTTTTAGTGGAAGTATCGGAATGATCCTATTTCAGGTTCATAGGTGTGAAAAGAATGGTGAAGTAACTTCAGTCATTGAAAATTTCACTATATTTTCCCATAGTTGACTCTTCAAAATATGAGAGATATGTGCTGTTATGTTTTTCTAGAAAAGCAGAATAAAGGAGTCACCAAACATGAAGCAGCGCTGATAGGAACACTGATAGAAATAACAGTAGAACAAAGCATTATTAATAGTGGAGGTGAAGAAGACTCCTGAAATTTTAATTTGTTTTACTCCTAGTATTTTGTTAAGTGAATGCTTATACGTTTATTGCAAGATTTTGTATTATAATTATATTTTTTTCCAGTGGTCTATGAGAACTTGCTTCTAACTTTTCATCCCACAGTTCATTAAAGAGCTTATTTAGGAGTCTTTAACATTTAGTTAGTATGGATCTTTTTTAAAACTAAGTCTTGCTTAGTACTTTGCTAATTTCCATAGCTGAAGGTGTGAAACGATTATATAGTTGTTATATAAATGACAACAGAAACTGTGTAGCTCTATTTAAGGAAAAATGAAAGAAAAATAAATGGTTAGATTGTTAATACTATTATTAGCATTAGATATTATAGTACAGCATAGTATAAAAGTTCAACATTCAGAAAACTAAGATCATGGTTTCCAGTCCCATCACTTCATGGCAAATAGATGGGGAAACAGTGGAAACAGTGTCAGACTATTTTTGGGGGCTCCAAAATCACTGCAGATGGTGATTGCAGCCATGAAATTAAAAGACGCTTACTCCTTGAAAGAAAAGTTATTACCAACCTAGACAGCATATTAAAAAACAGATATGTTACTTTGCCAACAAAGGTCCATCTCATCAAGGCTATGGTTTTCCCAGTAGTCATGCATGGATGTGAGAGGTGGACTATAAAGAAAGCTAAGTGCCAAAGAATTGATGCTTTTAAACTGTGGTGTTGGAGCAGACTCTTGAGAGTCCCTTGGACTGCAAGGAGATCCAAACAGTCCATCCAAAAGGAGATCAGACCTGAGTGTTCATTGAAAGAACTGATGTTGAAGTTGAAAACTCCAATACTTTGGTCACCTGATGCGAAAAGCTGATGCCTTGGAAAAGGCTTGATGCTGGGAAAGATTGATGATGGGAGGAGAAGGGGACGACAGACGATGAGACGGTTGGATGGCATCACCGACTCAATGTGCATGAGTTTGGGTAAACTCTGGGAGTGGTGATGGACAGGGAAGCCTTGCATGGTGCAGTCCATGGGGGTCACAAAGAGCTGGATACGACTGAGTGACTGAACTGAACTGAACTGAACTGAACAGCATAGTATAGGGTGCTGCTGCTAAGTTGCTTCAGTCATGTCTGACTCTGTGTGACCCCATAGATGGCAGCCCACCAGGCTCCGCCATCCCTGGGATTCTCTAGGCAGGAACACTGGAGTGGGTTGCCATTTCCTTCTCCAATGCATGAAAGTGAAAGTGAAGTTGCTCAGTCATGTCCAACTCTTCGTGACCCCATGGACTGCAGCCCACCAGGCTCCTCCATCCATGGGATTTTCCAGGCAAGAGTACTGGAGTGGGGTGCCATTGCCTTCTCCATAATACAGGGTAGTATAGTATAGTATTCTGTGCTGTGCTCGCTCACTCAGTAGTGCCTGATTCTTTGAGACCCTATGGACTGTAGCCCATCAGCTTCCTCTGTCCTTGGGATTCTCCTGGCAAGAATACTGGAATAGGTTGCCAATTCCTCCTCCAGGTGATCTTCCTGATTCAGGGATCAAAACTTTGTCTCCTGTGTCTCCTGCATTGCAGCTGGATTCTTTACCTGCTGAACCACTGAAGACACCCCATAATATAGTATAGTGTATATAGTATAAAATATAACATAACCAGTGCACTGGAATATAGAATTCATCTATCTTTTGTGTTATCATTATTATTCAAAAGAAGCAAGAGGGAGTTCCTGCAAGACTGTTCAGAAACAAAACACTTTAGGTCCTCTATAATTTTGCAGGTCTATTTCAATATAAATCAAATCTACGATGCAGGTAAAATCAAAACAGAGAAAGAAAATATAATGGACAATATGCTTTAGAGGCAAAACTTACAGTTTGAAGTGATATTTTGTAATGGAGAGGGCTGCAAATCAAGGGGGTGAACCAATTTTTAAATAATTTTTCCACTGCCATGACACAACAGGGAACATATTCTCAGGACTCACTGATGTCTGTGGAAATGGTTGAGAGGCAGGCTCATCACTTAAATGGTAAAGTATATTTGTCTTTGTTGCTGTAAGTAGACTGACCTTAATCGAAAAGAGCTAATGCTTCACAATCTTTTTGTAGCCTGTCACATTTCTGCTGTACTTTTCTTTGTGCTACTCTGCACAGTGGCTCTGTCCTGATTATAGGTTGTCTTCTGTATAAATGGTGGTGTTGACTGCATATTGGGAGCATGTTGATTCTCAATGGAGTTCACTATTGATAATAATTAATGACTTGCTTGCCTTTATGTAGGAATAGAATGCTGATAATTCTAGACATGGAGAAAAACCTGTCACGTCCTATCATTTTAAACATTTTATTAGAGGAAGTCAGGGATTTAAAATATTCTCATCAACAGAAAATGGTTTATGTTTCTATGTTCTTGGCCCATGAAAATGTTTGGATGTAATAAATTATTTTTGGAACATTTCATTGCTTTAAAAATAAATGTTCAGAAAATCAGAAAAAAGTGTTTTTGCATTTAGATACATCTTCATTATTTAAAGAATAAATTTATAAGAAATACCTTAATGCATTGGTATTGATTGTGGAATAGATATTAATGCAAAAGAATTCCCAGAGAGTTTTCAGGTGCTGTAGGTCTCAGCAAGTTGACCCTGTCAGATAATGTCCTGTGATTGGATCCCAAATAAAGGTACCATAAATGTGAGGTAACTTTGCATAGAGAAGCTATGTTTTTGGACCTTGCCTTCTAATTTCAGCTTAAAAGTCTTCACCAAAGCATGTTGTGGAGAATCTCAGTAAAGATCCTTAATTGTCCCAAAATATTATAATAAAAAGGTATAATTTAGATAACAAAGCCCTAGGTTTTAAGCCCTTACTTGGCAAGTTATTCTCTATGGGCTTTTGAAAATAATCGCTTGCATAGTAATATTTTTACTTATAAAATTAAAATCAAATTAAAGCACACCTTATAGTATGGTGAAAGATTAAGGAGAACATTTACAAGATTTGGAAACTATAAATAAAATACAGTAAATTGCATTGATTCAATTTCTATTTGAAAGTTTTGAGTATAATATAAAAAATAAGATGGGAGTTTGAAAAAAAGATGGCTATTCCGTTTTGAAAGGAATTCTACTTGGGGAGTATTTAGTAAACAAATGTCTCTGTGTGTCTTTTAAAATATTTTCACTTAAATTTCAGCTTACCTTCTGTGGATTGTTTAATAAACTTTGGTGGCTTTTCTCAGCGTGATGATGGAAACCAAGCTCCTTACCCCACTGGCAAAGCATAATGACATGTGACCTGTCACTTACCTTAGTGTCAGACCACAGTTTCCTCCACTCACTCTGGCCTCTTCAATCTCAGAGCACACAAGCTTGCCCCACCTTAGGGACTTTGAACTTTATCTTTCCCCAAATTACTTAATTTGGTTAGCAGTCAAATGTCAGCTCCCTCAAATCACCTCTTGATTCATCTCTCACCTCAAATGTCACCTTTTCAAATATATATCTTACGGCTTTTAAAGTCCTGAATATCATCCATCCCCTTGTTCCCTTTTCTTTGTATTATGCATGGCTATTTGATGTCATATAGTTTGCTAAGGCTTCACTGGGAAGGAAAAACTTTTCCTCTACCCTCTCAGTTTCAATTCCTGTGAACCTATGAACTAAATTGACAAAGGACAGTTGAAACGGAGAAAAAAAGCTTCAGTTCAATTCAGTTCAGCTGCTCACTTGTGTCCAACTCCTTGTGACCCCATGAATCGCCCATGAATCGAAGGACACCAGGCCTCCCTGTCCATCACCATCTCCTGGAGTTCACTCAGACTCACATCCATCGAGTCAGTGATGCCATCCAGGCATCTCATCCTCAGTCATCCCCTTCTCCTCCTGCCCTCAATCCGTCCTAGCATCAGAGTCTTTTCCAATGAGTCAACTCTTCGCATGAGGTGGCCAAAGTACTGGAGTTTCAGCTTTAGCATCATTCCTTCCAAAGAAATCCCATGGCTGATCTCCTTCAGAAGGTACTGGTTGGATCTCCTTGCAGTCCAAGGGACTCTCAAGAGTCTTCTCCAATACCACACAGTTCAAAAGCATCAATTCTTCAGCGCTCAGCCTTCTTCACAGTCCAACTCTCACATCCATACATGACCACCGGAAAAACCATAGCTTTGACTAGACGGACCTTAGTCTCTCTGTTTTTGAATATGCTATCTAGGTTGGTCATAACTTTTCTTCCAAGGAGTAAGTGTCTTTAAATTTCATGGCTGCAGTCACCATCTGCAGTGATTTTGGAGCTAAAAAAAATAAAGTCTGAGACTGTTTCCACTCTTTCCCCATCTATTTCCCATGAAGTGATGGGACCAGATGCCATGATCTTCGTTTTCTGAATGTTGAGCTTTAAGCCAACTTTTTCACTCTCCTCTTTCACTTTCATCAAGAGGCTTTTTAGCTCCTCTTCACTTTCTGCCATAAGGGTGGTGTCATCTGCATATCTGAGGTTATTGATATTTCTCCCAGCAATCTTGATTCCAGCTTTTGTTTCTTCCAGTCCAGTGTTTCTCATGATGTACTCTGCAGATAAGTTAAATAATCAGGGTGACAATATACAGCCTTGACGTACTCCTTTTCCTATTTGGAACCAGTCTGTTGTTCCATGTCCAGCTCTAACTGTTGCTTCCTGAACTGCATACAGATTTCTCAAGAGGCAGGTCAGGTGGTCTGGTATTCACATCTCTTTCAGAATTTTCCACAGTTTATTGTGATCCACACAGTCAAAGGCTTTGGCATAGTCAACAAAGCAGAAATAGATGTTTTTTCTGGAACTCTCTTGCTTTTTCCATGATCCAGCAGATATTAGCAATATGCTCTCTGGCTCCTCTGCCTTTTCTAAAACCATCTTGACATCAGGGATTTCACGGTTTACATATTGCTGAAGCCTGGCTTGGAGAATTTTGAGCATTACTTTACTAGGATGTGAGATGAGTGCAATTGTGCAGTAGTTAGAGCATTCTTTGTCATTGCCTTTCTTTGGGATTGGAATGAAAACTGACCTTTTCCAGTCCTGTGGCCACTGCTGAGTTTTCCAAATTGTATGCAAATCGAAACTAACAAAAGGAATAAGTAGCTTGCTAAACAGTTAAATGTAGAGGCTTAGGTACCTTATTTAGTAAGAGAAGAGGTGATGAGGGAGAGGCTTCAATGGAAAAGACAAATCAGTTCCTTTAGAAAGACAAATGGTGTTTTTCTTTGACCCAGAGGGATGGTATGGGGAGGGAGGAGGGAGGGGGTTTAGGATGGGGAACACGTGTATACCAGTGGCGGATGCATGTTGATGTATGGCAAAACCAATATAATATTGTAAAGTAATTAACCTCCAATTAAAATATATAAATTTATATTAAAAGAAAAATGGGCTTCCCAGATGGCTCAGCAGGTAAATAGTCCTCTGCCTGCAATGTAGGAGACCCAGGAGAAGCATGTTCAGTCCCTGATCCCTGGGTCGGGAAGATCCCATGGAGGAGGAAATATCACCTCACTCCAGTATTCTTGCCTGAAAAGTCCTATGGACAGAGGACCAGGTGGGCTACAGCCCAAAGGGTTGCAAACACAACTGAGTGACTAAGCACACACTCATACATAAAGACAAATGGGTTTTTAGGAGATCAAATTGAAGACAAGAAAGTTTGTGATTAGTTTGTTTATGCAGATATGAGTGGTCTTTCTATCTTGTTCATGATCATGAAGCTTTCCTAGAGAACGGACCATTGGTAGGTTGTCTCTTGGTCTCTCTCCTGGGAGTAGATTCTCCAAAGTGGGAATTTATAACAATTTCACTTCTGAGAAGTTGTTGCTTTTGGTCTGATAACTGAAGCTCTGAGAAAAACTCCATCTGCTGTTGAATCTCAAATCTTCAGCTGAAAATAGTCTTCATACTTCCTATGGAGTTTAAAGTGAGTTCAATTCAGTTCAGTCAGTTACTTGTGTCTGACCCTTTGGGACCCATGGACTGCAGTACACCAGGCTTCCCTGTCCATTCCAGAGCTTGCTCAAACTCATGTTCATCAAGTCAGTGATGCCATCCAACCCTCTCATCCTCTGTCTTCCCCTTCTCCTCCAGCCTTCAATCTTTTCCAGCATCAGGGTCTTCTCCAATGAGTCAGTTCTTCACATCAGGTAGCGAAAGTATTGGAGTTTCAGCTTCAGCATCAGTCCTTCCAATGAATATTCAGGATTGATTTCCTTTAGGATAGACTAGTTTGATCTCCTTGCAGTCCAAGGGACCCTCAAGAGTCTTTTCCAACACCACAGTTCAAAAGCATCAATTTTTTGGTGCTTAACTTTCTTTATAGACCAACTTTCACATCCATACATGACTACTGGAAAAACCATAGCTTTGACTAGAGGGACCCTTGTCAGCAAAGTAATGTCTGTGCTTTTTAATATGCTGTCTAGTTTTGCCATAGCTTTTGTCCCAAGGAGCAAGTGTCTTTTAATTTCATGGCTGCAGTCACCATCTGCAGTGATTTTGGAGCCCAAGAAAATAAAATCTGTTACTGTTTCCATTGTTTCTCCAAGTGAGTTCCAAGTAGATCCCTACAGCTGTCATAACAAAATTCCACAGACTGGGTGACTTAAACAGAGTTATTTTCTCACAGTTCTGCAGGTTACAAGTTCAAAAACAAGGTGTGAACATGGCTGGTTTCTTTAGAGGCTTTGTTCCCTGGTTTGCAGTTGGCTTTTTCTCTGTGCATGAACATCCCTGGTGGTTCTCAATGTGGTCTGATCAATTGCCTCATCTTATAAAGACACCAGACAGACTGAATTAGGACCAACACTTATGGCCTCATTTTGAATTATTCACCTTTCAGAGGTCTTATTTCCATATATAATCACATTCTTAAACACTATGGGTTTAGAACTTCAACATACATATTTTAGGGTGACATATCTCAGACCATAACACATATTATTTACTTTAATTCTTTACTACTACTGTCCCCCCTTTGGCTGCAAGGAGATCAAACCAGTCAATCCTAAAGGAAATCAGTCCTGAATATTCATTGGATGGACTGATGCTGAAGCTGAAGCTCTAATACTTTGGTCATCTGATGAGAAGAACTGACTCACTGGAGAAGACCTTGATGCTGGGAAAGATTAAGGGCAGGAGGAGAAGAGGGTGACAGAGGATGAGATGGTTGGATGGCATCACTGACATGTTAGACATGAGTTTGAGCAAGCTCTGAGAGTTGGTGATGGACAGGCAGGCCTGGGGTGATACAGTGTATGAGGTTGCAAAGGGTCAGACATGACTGCATGACTGAACTGAACTAAACTGTCCCCCACCCCACGACATGAGCTCTTAGATGCAGAAAAATGCGTGACTTCATTGCTCTCAACATATAAAGCTATTAGTAGTCATATTTGGCTGTGGTTTTGGACAATTAATACTGTTGAACACTTGAATATATTGTTTAAATGAATAAATATGTATTTCTAAATGCTGAGTAGAACACTGTCCACTAGAATATGTATAAACATATTTTATATACAGAGTCAATGGGAAGACAGAAAAACTTTCTCAAACATTTGGAAAATTGTTCAGTGTCAAAAACTGAAAATGCATTTATTTTAGTTTGAAAATATTACTCACAAAATTATCATATTTAAAATCTATGAAAGTCTAAGAATAGTCTTCAAGAAGAAAGAACATTCTTTAGGAAAATGGCTAAATAACTTACATAGAAAAATAAAGTCATATATTTAGCCAACTTTATCATGAAAGATATGTGAGATAAAGTGTTAAAATGACCAGAATGGAGCAAAAAACTTTTAGAGAATACATGCTGAAATGTGTGCAACTTAAATAGCACTTTGAAGAACTGAGGGACTATTTAAAAACCAGTTATAGAGTGTGTGTGTGTGTGTGCATTAGTCACTCAGTCATGTCCAATTCTTTGTGACCCCATAGACTGTAGCCCACCAGCCTCCTCTGTCCATGGAATTCTCCAAGCAAGAATACTGGAGTGGATAGTCATTCTCTTCTCCAGGGGATCTTCCCAACCCAAGATTTCAACCTGGGTCTCCTGTATTGCAGGCAGATTCTTTACTGTCTGATTATACAGTAGTAAAATGCAAAATAGAAAAGTTAGGAATAACATAATAAAAGTTGGTAGACTGAGGAATGAGTTGCAGAATTTTGTAGCTCATAAAAAATTTGAATTAGATCAACTATGTCCTTTCAAAGGCCATAGTGTGGTCAATGTGTAAACACTAGAGATCTTAAATTTAGAAATTAAGAAATTTCTTAAATTTTTTGAAATCAAGAAATTTCTTAATTTTTTTTAAATTTAAGAAAGCAAGTGCTACTGTTTTCATGATGTACTAAGGATTGTACACCTAGATTGAGGTTGTTATAACATTAGGTATATCATATGTATCACACAACTGGGAAAATGCAGTGAAAAATTAGACCCTTTCTGCTATAAGCTTTGGAAACCGGCTAAGTGGCTCTTTGTATTGCTATATTTAGTGTGGAAGAAGCTAGTGACAGGTAGTGATTTACAGCAAGAAATATTGATATTTATCCCTGCATGATGGTTTAGTAACTTGGAAAGCAGTATAAAACAGAACTTTGAATTAAAACAAATCTAAATGAACAAAGAATTAAACTAAGGCACAAAAGTAAATTTCAGAGTTATTATGGCAGAAATAGTCTCCTCATCAAGGAAAGGAGAGAAGTAATAGCAAGTCATCTAACAGCCAGGCTTGAAGAATAACCACATGCAGTTCATATTGTGTGATTTTCAAGAGAATATGCTATTACCAAAAAAGAGGAGAATTAGAACAAGACTGTGAATTGGCTGAAGTAACAAATAATTTTCAGTGTGAAATAGGGTTAAATTTACTAGGGAGAAATGATTTCATGCTTTTTCACTGTCTGTGTTTTGGAGAAGTGATCGGTGGGATAGCAGTTTGCTTTCTCTTCTAGTGGTATCAACATAATTAAGAGAAGATAATCTACATTCATATTGAGTGATGGTACTTTGTGATTATTATTTTATTATGGAATATATAGTTTTGAATTTTCCTCTCCATATCTATCATTGCCATTGCTACCACCTCTGAAACTTTTATTTGGAGCTTTTTGGACTATTAATTGCCCTAGGAGGTAATTTGAAGAACATTGAGAAAAACCATGAACTTTAGATTCCAAGGTGCAGTTGGGGCATTTTCAATTCAGTACTTAAAATCCAGTCAATTTTGGCTGAGTTAGCATATAGAATAACTTTACATATAGCAGAGGATATCCCTAGAAGGGACATCCTGGAGAAATATTGTTGAAGAGAGGTGAACAGAAGGAAAAAAGAGAAAAAAAAGAAATCTTAAGCTACATCTTGATAAGTTATTTGAGTCTTTCTTCAATCTCTCATCACCAAAAATGTAATAATAATAGTAGTAAAAATAAAACATTAGTGATACATTAAAAAAAAAGTATGTTAGTCACTTACTTGTGTCTGACTTTCTGATTCCATGGACTGTAGCCCACCCGCCAGGCTCCTCTGTTGAGGGGATACTCCAGGCAAGAATACTGGAGTGGGTAACCATTCCCTTTTCCAGAGGATCTTCCTGATGCAAAGATTAATCTCAGGTCTTCTACACTGCAGGCAGACTTTACCATCTGAATCACCAGGGAAGCCCAAGTAGTTGCATGGTGTTAAAGAATCTGCCTGCAATGCAGGAGACCTGGGTTTGCTTCCTGGGTCAGGAAGAGCCCCTGAAGAAGGGAATAGTTACCCCCTCCATTGTTCTTGCCTAGAGAATTCCATAGACAGAAGAGCCTGGAGAGCTACAGTACATGGGGTTGCAAAGAGTTGGCCATGACTGAGCAACTAACTGATTCATAAAACTGCTTCTAAAAATAAACCCAGACTGGTCATACCATTTTGTATTTATATTTCTGTGGGGAAGAGCATAATACTCTGCTTTAGTAGTACTTTTATCTTTACAAGGGGCTATGCAAAACAGAGCATCTCTTTGGTTAGAAAGTTTTCCTCCAGAATCTCACAAGTTTGCAGGTTGATGAGTTGTCACACATCAGAACAACCAGTTCAACCCTGGTGAACAGGAAAAGCAACTTCTGACAGGACTGTAATCTTTCTCACTAGCTTGCCAGTTCCTCCTCCCTTGTGAATCTTGGACCCAAACTCTTGTATTTTCTTCTATTTTCATCTGCTACTGTGAGAAATTCAGATGAAAAGCAAAACTCAAATCCCAAGACACACTGGAAACTCATTCTTTTCTGTTTCCTTATGGCCATAAGATTTCCCCTCTCACTTTCAGGAATAAACAGTTTTGGGAAGCAATCTTTTACAGTTTTAATAGCTTGTGACATTTGCAATCTCTAAAGTCCAGCCTTTTCTATAAAGGTTCCTTTTCACCATTTAGGGCTTTGGGATATTTTCATTTGTGATCTGAGCAAGGTTTTCCTTCTACCTTTCTCCTGGATTTTTTTTTTTCTAAACTAGATACCGGTGTGTCTATCCTATGTCAAATCATCAACACAAAGTAAAACATGAGATATATTTCCAAGCTGTTCTTTCACAAATAAGCAATCTACATTTTTCTTAAACTATTTCTTCAACTTGTCTATGCATATAGGCAACCAGAAGCCACACATGAGTTTTCTTTCATATAGTGCTTTGAAGATAGAATATTGCTTTACTCATTTAGAAAATAATTTTATAAGGAAAACATTTGGAGTGGATATAGCTCATTTTCTCCTTAATTCACAGTGTGCAATATCATCATGAGAAGGTATTTTCTATAAACTGAGTTATTTAAGTAATTTGGTTGTGACCATAAAGACATGGACAGATATAAAATGGTATTTGAAGTCTTCAGGGAGAACACTACTGCTTCTAGAACTTGTACTCAGGTTTTATTCTTTTGTAAAGGTACACTGTTTCAACTGCTTCTGTTGTGATTCCAGGTGATAGAGAAGGCTTAACTTTTTTTTTTTCCCTCAGTTAAAGTAATATGTAGGAAAGTTAATCTGAGGAAAAATACACTTTTTTTTTTAAAATGTTTCTTAATAAGTTGATTTGGATAATCTTGACTAAATTCACTGCCTTACTTGAAAGGAATTGTATTTAATAGTGACTGAAATGAACTGTCTGATTATGCTTTAACATTGTGACTCTGTTATTCTAGAAACAGCATTCTTGGGATGACTCTTAGACCTGGTTTATGTATTTGGTAGTAGATCTCTCTAAAATCAGTATTTTGGGTTATGAAGAGATAATAATTAGAGAATAAGCTAAGGTTGGAGAAGGTAATGGCACCCCACTCCATACTCTTGCCTGGAAAATCTCATGGACGGAGGAGCCTGGTAGGCTGCAGTCCGTGGGGTCACAAAGAGTTGGACACGACTGAGCCACTTCACTTTCACTCTTCACTTTCATGCATTGGAGAAGGAAACGGCAACCCACTCCAGTGTTCTTGCCTGGAGAATCCCAGGGACAGGGGAGCCTGGTGGGCTGCCGTCTATGGGGTCGCACAGAGTTGGGCACGACTGAAGCAACTTAGCAGCAGCAGCAAGCTAAAGGTGGGTAGTTTGCACCTTGAAACAATGTTACGTAAGTCATTATTTTAACTACTCATGTGTAGTACATTTCTAATAGAGAAAGTATAAAGTATATATATACATATATATATACACACACACATATATATGCTTGTGTGTGTTCAATTGTTTCTCTTTTGGGACTTCATGGACTATAGCTCGCCAGTCTCCTCTGTCCATGGGATTATCCAGACAAGAATATTTGAGTGGGTTGCCATTTCCTTCTTCAGGGGTTCTTCCAGAGCCAGGGATTGAACCCATGACCCCTGCTACATCTCTTGCATTGAAGGTGGATTCTTTACTGCTAAGCCATAGGGAAAGCTGTGTGTGTGTGTGTGTGTGTGTGTGTGTGTGTGTGTCTGTGTATATGTGTGTATATATATATATATATATATTTATATGAAAAATAGTGGGATTTGAACATATGCAATATACACACATATAAATATATTTAATATAATGAGATTTGAACAGATAGATAGCTGTAAATATTTGTCTTTGTCTATACATTTATCTGTTTAAATCCAACTACTTTATATTTTATGTGAAAACTTAGTCTTCTTAATTATAAGAAGCTAATTTTTACATAAATTTAAAATATCCAGGGCTTAGTTTTGTAAAAATTTAAAAATTTGTAAAAATTTGACTAGTCTTATTTTTTATAGTACATAGAAGTTCACTGACGGATACTAAGAAATTTAAATAATGGTGCAAAAATGTCAGGTAAATGCTAAAAAGAAGATGTTGATTTACAATAAATTTCTTTTAAGTGCTAAAGACCAGCCAAGAGGAAAGGAAATCTGAGTCATTAATATATAGAAGAAATGAGGAATATGGAAAACTATAGTGTTTCATGAGATAATAAAATAACATAAGCAAAATTCTTATAATTTAAAGAATAGAAATTCCTTGTATTAAAATCTGAAGAATATTTTAGTGTGGTTCCTAAAAAGAGAGCTAAATAGCAATCTGCTAGTGTCGGCCTTAGAGATGAACACAGGTAAATTTTCTTAAAACCTGGAGGCCACTCTTGGTTTTTAAGTGAAAGATTTCTAGGATGAGCAAGGTAGCATGTTTTTTACCTTGATTATAAGCCTCTTAGTTGTATGTTACTAGTCTTTTTATTTTGATCACAACAAACAACACATAGACTTCATATTCTCTTCCTGCTTCCACTCTTGTCCCCTAAGGGTACTATTTATATGGCAGCAAAATTATCTTTAAAAATGCAATTCTTATTATATCATTCTTTTATTTAAAATATATTTACAGTGTTTTAGTTCATGTAGAATAATAAACTTGAAGTTCTTTACCATGGCCTGTCACTGGTCCTGTCCCAGATGCAACTCAGACCTTGTTCTCAAATGCTTATTCTTCCCTGTCCCTAGTAGTGTTCCTCTCTTCCTAGATTAGTTCACATTTGTTCCTGTCTCAGGGATCAGCCACTAGTTGTTTTACCAGCTGGAATATTTTCCTGACAACCTCTTCCCTTGCATGAAGCTTTGAGATGTCATTTTTTTTTGATAGCTGGACAGGGGATGTGGCATGGTTGAGTCATTCTCTAGAAAAATTAATTGATTTTTCTTTACAGTACTTTCCACTATATCCCAAACTAGACTGCTTATTTCTCATGAAACACACACACAAAGAACCAGTCCTAAGGGAAAAAGGTGTCTTACCTATTGCAATTGAATTATTTAATCTTAGAGCCTAGAGAATTTCTGGCACCAGGTAGTTCTGATCCTATGTTTTGTGAATGAATGGTTATGAACAAAACATGCGCTCAAAAAGTTATTTGGTAAAAAGAACTCAAAAATACACCTAGGACTTTCCAGCTTCCATTTTCCTTGAGAAATCAATCATCTTATAACCTGGCTTTCCAATTCGGAATCAGTTAGTCAGTCGTTTGCCTTTGAGGTACCCATGACTCAAATAATTAAGAATCTGCCTGCAATTCTGGAGACCTGGGTTTGATCCCTGAGTCAGGAAGATTCCTTGAAGAAGGGCATGGCAACCCACTCCAGTACTCTTGCCTGGAGAAGCCCTATGGACAGGGGAGCCTGGTGGGCTACAGTTTATGGGGTCACAAAGAGTTGGTCATTCAGTAATTCTGACAGCCAACTGGTATTTTAAATAGCACTTAAGTGCCAGGCTAGGAATATCAGGGGTGAACTAGCCAAGACTGGTAGAATCACCATCTTAGGGAGCTTATATTCTAATAAGAGAGGAACCGGACTATAGGCAAACACAGAACATAATGACATCAGTAAAAAGGGAGTATTTATGTTTTAATTTTCCTATAAATCATTGCAAGTTGGAAAACAGAATAGTGAGAATACTGAGTCATACTTTAGAAAGATGACGCTAACACTCACTAGATTGTTTTGCTATTGTGCTGCCATAGTGGATATTTGTCTCTTCATCCAAAAAAAAAAAAAAAAGTGAGAATTTGATGACTTGAGAATAATGTTAGATGAGCTTTGATTTTCAAAACTTTATTGTTATACCTGATTCCTGAATATGTCCTGGCTGCCACTGTAATCTAATGAGTTTAATCTTCACAACTTTTCCATTTCCATTTTGTCTGCCTTGCTCTAATTATAACAGAGTTAAAAAAAATTTCTACATTTAATACTGAGACAATTTTAAAATAAAAGTCCAATGGAAAGTAATAACTGGAGTAGCTGTGAAAACACAAAATATCCTATATTTTTTAATTTCAATTTTAATTGGCTGAATTCTATGTCTGCATCTGTTACATTTTCACTCAGAAAATGAAGTGGAGGGAGTTCCTTGGCAGTTCAGTGGTTAGGACTCCATGCTTCCACTGCAGGTGGGCATATATTCAATCCTGGTCAGGGAATCAAGATCCCACATACCCTGTGGCACGCCCACAAAAATAAATAAATACAAATAACATAAATAAAAAGAAAACGAAGTGGAGGATTATGACAATTCAAATAAGAGAACTTTTACAATCATCTGAAGAACTGTTGCTTCTTTAAAATGGATTTTTCAATGACAAATGTCTTATACATTTTTAACCACCTTAAGTTTTATATTTTAAATATTTAATATTAAGGGTTGAATTAAGTCAATAATTTCTCTTATTTACTTATTTAAACAATAAATTACCTTATTCAGCAAAGCTTAACTCTGTCAGAGAATGAAGTTGTGCTTCTCTGGTTAAAACAGACAATGCCATATAGTATTCTGTACTGGAAAGTTGCTAAGAGTAAGTGTTCTCATAACACAGTACAAAGATAGTCTTGTGAGTCGATGGATATGTTAATTTATGATAATCACTTCACAATATAGGTGTATATCATTATCACATTAAACTTCTACAATGTTATATGTTAATTATATTTCAATAAAGCTGAGTTAAAACACACACACATAACAGAAATAACCATTGGGATGAAGGGCAGGAAGTTGTTGGAGTCATGCATACTTCCCTCCCCTGCTGACTGATCCTAGGCAGGAATAGAGAGATGGATTCTTAAAGATCAGTTTGAAGATAATTAAGATAAAACATCTTTGCATCTGTGATTTTTGAGTATGAAAATCAGAAGCTATTTGGCAAATTTGATTTTAATGAAGGGATTTGTTACAGCATGCATTGTGAGTAAATAGCTAACAATTAGGCCTGTTGTGATTGTGGACTTTTCTGGATGACTGAGAATGGAAAATCATAGGCGAACTATAGATAATATTGGCATCAAGAACTGTGTTAAATTCCCACTTAAAGTGCAGATTTGGAGACTTTATCAGAAGCAGCTAACAAGTTAGAAAATAAAAAATAATAAATCTTTATTTGAGGGTAC
This sequence comes from Cephalophus harveyi, assembly GCA_006410635.1. Lineage (NCBI taxonomy): Eukaryota > Metazoa > Chordata > Mammalia > Artiodactyla > Bovidae > Cephalophus > Cephalophus harveyi. Next base: position 322,413 of record SJYT01010635.1, on the reverse strand, counting down.
ATTCTTAGGGTAGGATCCAGATTTATCCAGAATCTTCCTCATATTAACAGAAGATCTTCATGATTAAACATAAACACAAATACAATAAGTACATGCATGCATGCTAAGTCGTTTCAGTCATGGCTGACTCTTTGCAACTCCATGGACTGCAATCCACCAGGGTCCTCTGTCCATGGGATTTTTCAACAAGAATACTGGAGTGGGTTGCTATGCCCTCCTCCAGAGGCTCCTCCTGACCCAGTGATCCAACCCAAACCTGTATCTCTTCTGTCTCCTACATTGGCAGGTGGGTTCTTTACCACTAATGCCACCTGGGAAGCCCCAATAAGTGCATGACACAAGTGTAATTAAGTAATATTTAGATGATAGATAACTGTATTTGAATTAAAACAAATGTGATTGCTGGCACTATGGCATGGAGAGGACAGGATGTTTAACCAGTTTCATTTGTGGCCCCCCAAATTTTTAAAGTTCTTGAAATAATGAATTTGCTTTTTCATGACTTCTTTTTTTCCTTTTGTGGAGGAAAAATTGATTTCAGGTATATGTATAGATATCACACATGTATTACCTGTAACGTCATGCAATTGCTGGACAGCACAATATAGATGTCACTCACAATAACTAAGTTATCATGAATATATGAATGAGTAAGTGAATCCTTGGTTGTGTCTGACTCTTTGTGACTCCATAGACTAGCCCATGAGGCTCCTCTGCCATGTGATTTTTCTGGGCAAGAATATGGTAAGTGGGTTCCCATTTCCTCCTCTAAGGGATATTCCCAAACCAGGGATCAAACCTGAGTCTCCTACATTTCCTGCATTGCAGGCAGATTACCTCTGAGACACTGGGGAAGTCCAGTCAGGAATATATAAAGACACTAAAGAACATCTGTCAATATACAATTGATGCTAATAGAACATTAGGCTTCTATTTTCAATAACTGGGCAAAAGCATGATAAGAAATCAAATATAAGAGAGCATAATTGTACTTTAATATTAATAAAATAGCCTATATTCAACAGCAAGATATATATATTACATACAAATATTCAATATACNAAGACACAGAATTTTTCTGTTACTCTAACTCTTTCTCTGTGCTCTCACTTTTGGTTTCTTTACATTGGTTTAATTTTCAAGTTTCCTCTCATTTTTTGGATGCCAAAATGGCCACTAATGTTCCAGACTCACTTTCAGTCAGCTTGCCAAACACAGTACCCAAGGAGTGCCAAGGAATATTGTAGATTATCTCTTTGGACCAACAAAATTAGTTGCTCTTCCCTGAGTTGATAACTATGGGCACAGTGATGGAACACAGAATTTGCTGACTTGAAAGATGTGTATAAGAGACAGGTCTATTGTATATTCATAAGTGTTTGGTAAGCTGATTGTCTAAATAGGAGAGGAAACACTTTGATTTATATACTTCCTCCTTTTTGCTCTTTTATATTTCTTTTCATTTCTCTTCTCATGTTTAAAGATTAATTGTTGTTTTCTTGATTAAGAGACATCTATGTATTGATTTGGGATTCAATTAGTTTTAAAAATCCTAATTATTTTATTATTCTTACAGCTTCTTTTGAAGATTTTGCTTATTTTTGCTTTTATTTTTAATTGTTCCAACTGGACCCTGTTTCTGAGAGGAAAGGAGATTCACTGATTTTCAAATAGGAATTCCTTAGTACTGATTCCTTCTTGCAGATAAACATGACTTGGTGGTTTTTAGACTTAATTCAGAGTTTCTAATAGAGTATTGATGAGATTTTCCTGAACAACACAAAGGCTATCACAGATGATTTTACATTGACTCAGAGAAGCCTAATTACTTAATCTCAGGGTTTTTTTTTTTTTTTTTTTAACCATATATTGCATTCAGAGGAGCATAAAGCATACAGGTGACTAAAAGCTTGCCTTATGATAGAGTGCCGGATGAGGCTCAGGGTTTATGCATGTGTGCGTGCTCAGTCACTTCAGTTGTGTCTGACTCTTTGCAACCTTATGGACTGTAGTCTCCCAGGCTCCTCTATTCATGGGATTCCTAAGGCAAGAATACTGGAGTGGGTTGCCATGCCCTCCTCCAGGGGATCTTCTGGAGCCAGGAATCAGAACCCAAATCTCCTGTGTCTTCTGCTTTGCAGGCAGATTCTTTACAGCTGAGCCACCGCGGAAGCCCCTCAGGGTTTGTACTGCAAAATGAACTCCAAGCGGCTCTTGAAACTTGCCTTTTCCCGTTCTTTTGATGTCTCAGATGAGATGACTTTGTCCAGTCTTTAGAAATGCAACTTTTTTTCTACTGCTACTGTGTGATAGGGTTGTTTGTATTTGTCAGTCTCATTGGACTTCCTGCTCTGCTTTTCTTAGTTACATTCTATTGCATGAAAATATAATGAAGCAGGTCAGGAATGGGGGAAGGAACCAGGGGTGAGAAGCCTTGTAGATTTTGCTTCTACCAGTTCAGTTCAGTTCAGTTCAGTTGCTCAGTTGTGTCCAACTCTTTGTGACCCCATGAACCGCGGCACGCCAGGCCTCCCTGTCCATCACCAACTCCCAGAGTCCACCCAAACCCATGTCCATTGAGTCGGTGATGCCATCCAACCATCTCATCCTCTGTCGTTCCCTTCTCCTCCTACCCTCAATCTTTCCCAGCATCAGGGTCTTTTCAAATTAATCAGCTCTTCACATCAGGTGGCCAAAGTAGTGGAGTTTCAGCATCAAAATCAGTCCTACCAATGAATACCCAGGACTGATCTCCTTTAGGATGGACTGGTTGAATCTCCTTGCAGTCCAAGGGACTCTCAAGAGTCTTCTCCAACACCACAGTTCAAAAGCATCAATTCTTAGGTGCTCAGCTTTCCTTAGTCCAACTCTCACATCCATACATGACCACTGGAAAAACCAGCCTTGACTAGATGGACCTTTGTTGACAAAGTGATGTCTCTGCTTTTTAATATGCTTTCTAAGCTGGTCATAACTTACCAGAGGGCAGATATTTCAGAAAAAGTAGAAGATATCTACCCTATCTATTATATATTTTTTGACAGTCATATGAGAGAAATCGTATGAATGGGCAATGGAATTTAAAGAGCAGTAGGCAAAACTAGCATTTGTACTATGATCTTTTTTATTTTGGTCTGCAATCTTTTAAGAGTAGAAACTCAAAAAACATTCTCAAAGCAGCTTTGTTATTGTTTTTCAGAGACAACTACTCCATTTCCTCTTCATTTCTACATAATGAAATTTTGATCTGGTAGGTCATGTTGTCACTGTGTTCTTTGCCTATATCTATGTAAACCACTGCCAAATGCAGCACTAGAAACAACAGTCATTTTTTATAATAGCTCTCAAGTTCTGAGATTGGGGTTTGGCTGGTATATGATGTCCTCAGTCATATTCGGGGGATGAATGATACAAGCTGGGCTCTGCTTTGTAGGTCCTTCATTTTTTTTTCTGAGACCAAGAAGAAGATCAGAGTATGTCTACCTAATGGCAATAGCAGAAGGGCAAGAGTAAGCAAGCTTGACATTCTAAGCCTCTTTCACATTTCTACTTATCTCACATATGCTAGCATTTCACTGGCCAAAGCAAGCTATTTGGCCAAGCCCAGGGTCAGGAAATTATACATATCACCATCCCATGTAGGATGATGCAAAGTACATGGCAAAGGAGAGAGAGACAAATTGGGATCATCTTGCAACTTACTACTGTCACTTCCCTAGAGTAGTATGCTCCAAAGTGAGACAGTTGGATGTATACACATGATCATGAAGACACAAAATATATTAATATATATTAAGAACAAAATTAATCTTATGATGAACTTGACGAACAAATTTTTTTTATTTTAAAACTTTCGATCAGTTTATTTAGAGTTATCAATTCTAAGTATTAGCTGTTACATAATGTATAGATCCTATAGTTAGATGGTAGCAAATAATTAAAATATTAAAATCATAGGTAGTAAAATACATATACACACACCCTTTCCAATTTGAGCCACATTTTGAAATTTATAACATCAAATTAATATCCTAAGTCAAACATCAATATAGAAAACAGAAAATAATAATAACTAAGATTGCTGCTACCTTCTATACATCTGTATTATAGATGTATTTTCATGCTCATTGCAGTTCTTAAACTTGTACAGTATAACAGCTGGCATGCAGGGACTGGCATCCAGTGAACCTGTCTCTTATACACATCTAGATGTGTATAAGAGACAGCTTTATAACATTTGATTTTATTTAAATTGTATTTATCTTTGCTAAATCAGACATGCATTATTTTTATTAGAGATTTTAGGCTTTTTCACAGTGTCACATTGCTATTATAAAGTTATTAAAATATAATCTAATAGTCTGCTTTACTAACTACTATTGCTTTTCTCTAAATGTGTTCTTGTCAACATAATTCCATCTATATTCCAATTGGCCCTGCAGAACCTGATATTGTTAGAGAGGAAAGGCTGATAATTATTCCTCAAGGCACGCTTTATCATATTCATGCTTTATTCAGCCCATTAGGAAATAAAATTGTATTTGGTTTTACCATGCACGTAATTTTCTTTTGTGTATGTCTGTGTGTGCAAAGTAGTAATTCTAATAGCTAAAATTTGAACTCATAAATTGTCATAGAAATACTTTAAAACAAAACTATTTTTTGCCTATTTGAAATACAGTATAGATGCTGACAGCCTATAGGCAAAATAAACACAGACCAGATTTGTTGGTTTAGGAAGCAGCAAAAGTCAGATTTGTTTAATGGCGGGGGTGGGGGGAGTAGAAATCTGAGTTGACAAGATCTAATTTTAATACTTATCTGCCCTGTGATCTTGAAGAAGCCACAGCCTCTTGATTTTCTGTTTCCTAATCTAGAAAATGAAAGCAATGATAATCAAGTCTCCAGTCTTACACCTTTTGGGCATGATGAAATCAAATATCAGGGAACTGTTAAGCAAAGTTTAATGTGGTACATTTATAAACTGTTGTAATAGAAATGGAGTCATGACCTGGTAGTTGCTATTGAAAATAATAGAAACTAGGGAATAAGCTGGTGATTTAAACAGTTTTAATAAAACAGAAGCCTCCTCTAAGTTTCAGATGCTTGGCTGATCAGTGACACCATGGAAAACTTCAGAGCAGAAAAAGAACTGTATCCTTTGATTTTATGAGATAGAAGAGACACACTTGTTATGGAAATGTTACCTAGTCCAGGTTTTCTCTGTTTGCACAACAGGCCCATGAATCTGAGAGACAAGGTGTTGAGGCAAGGAATATGACTTTTTTCAGAAAGCCAGCTGACTGAAAAAATGGCAGACTCTGGTGATGGTTGTTTAGTGGCTAAGTCATGTTTGACTCTTGTGACCTCATGGACTGTAGCCTGCCAGGCTCTTCTGTCCATGAGATTCTCCAGGCAAGAATACTGGAGTGGGTTGCCATTTACTTCTCCTTGGGATCTTCCTGGCCCAGGCGGCAAACCCAGGTCTCCTGCATTGCAGGCAGATTCTTTACCAACTGAGATATGAGGGATGGCAGACTAACATCTCAAAATGGCCATCTTATTGGGGTCTGGATGCCCGGTTCTTGTCCAGATCAGATAAGGGAGGGGAGGGGAGGAAACAAAGTAAAAAGGAGGTATCTTGTAAATATCTCCTAGAATGACAAGTCTCAAGCAGGGAAATGTGTTATTGTCTTCCTTACTGCCATCTACAAGTGGATAGGGATCTGAAGAAAGTCACTTCAGCTTAATGGTCAAGCAGAGGACAGGATTCTCTGAGTCAGGCCATTACATATGATTATGATTACAGAAGCAGCAGAAATAAAATCTAAGAAATAATTCCAACATGGAGTCAGAACCGACTTTTCCCTGAAACAGAAAAATAGTGAAAATTTTGGCTCTGAGACTTTATATATTAGTTATAGATTTAACATGTAAGTGTATATGTGTAAAGACTCTCTCACATACACACAAAGAGGCACATTTAGTGATTTTAGAAGAGGAAGACATTTCAGGTAGTAGGAACAGCTCTGAAAGGGTACAGCTATAGTTATGAAGAAGGTTTGCTCAGGGAATCCTTTTTTTCTGAAGCAAAGACTGAGGTTCAGAATGCAAAACAAAGTTTACACAGCGTGACAAGAAATAAGCAATGTTTGTAAATTTCTGAGCAAGTAATTTTAATCAAAAAAGAGTGTTTAGTCAAATTTATCTGGCAGTAGCCTTATGAATAGGTTGGATGGAATGGAGAATAAATGATGATCAGCATAATGTTGAGAGTTTCAGGGTGAGAAGGAGTTACAGGATTAAAGAGGGGAGAGGACACATCTGATGGTCATTTCCAAAGAGATGACTGTATGACCGACTGGCTTAAACATGGGGAGGAGAAAGAAGATTTCAAATGTTTAGTTTTTTAAGTTAAGTACATAGACTACATATGCACATGCACTTACTTAAGTCAGAAAGAGAAAAACAAATACTATATGTTACCGTATATATGTGGAATCTGAAAAAAAAATTGATATAGGTGATCTTATTTACAAAGCAAAAATAGAGACACAGATATAGAGAACAAGCATATGGCTATCAAGGGAGGAAGGGGGAGACTGCAATTGACATATACAGTGCTTGTATAGAATAGATAACTAATGATAACCTCTGTATAGTGCTGGGTGTGCATGCATATTAAGTTGCTTCAGTCATGTCTGACCCTTTGCAGCCCTGTGGACTGTAGTCTGCCAGGCCCCTCTGTCCATGGGATTCTCCAGGCAAGAATACTGGAGTGGGTTGCCATGCCCTCCTCCAGGGGATCTTCCCACCCCAGGGTGTATCTTATGTCTCCTGCATTGGCAGACAAATTCTTTACCACTAGTGCCACCTGGGTATCCCATAGCATAGGGAACTCTCTTCAGTTTCTGTGGTTACCTAAATTGGAAGGAAATCCAAACGAGAGGGGAGATATTATATATATGAATATATGATTCACTTTGTTATACATTAGAAACACAGCATTATAAATGCTTTAAATTTTTTTAAAAAGGGAATCTATAACATAAAAAAAAAACATTTTTGCACAAATATTTTTAAAATCGGTATTGGACACTCAGTTGTGTCCCACTTTCCAACCCCATGGACTGTGGCTCACTAGGCTCCTCTGTTCAGGGGATTTCCCAGGCGAGGATATGGGAGTGGGTTGGCATTTCCTTCTCCAGGGGATCCTCCTGATCCAGGGATCAAACCCAGCTCTCCTACATTGCAGATGAAATTCTTTATCATGTGAACCACCAGGGAAACACTTTAAATCAATGTGGAACTATAATTTATGTACAAAAATATAGTTTTTCTGAAATAGTAGGAAAAAACAGAGCAACTTTATAAAATGCTGTATAGTAACTAAGAAACATTAAACATGATAGGCTTTGAAATAATTTGGTTTAACTATCTTAATATCAGAAGACTTTTTAAATTGAAGTATTGCTTCCCTGGTTGCTAAAGAATCCATCTGCATTACAGGAGACCTGGTTTAGATCCCTGGGTTGGAAAGATCACCCAGAGGAGGACATTGCAACCTACTCTAGTATTCTTGCCTGGAGAATACCATGGACCGATGAGCCTGGTGGGCTACAGTCCATGGGGTTGCATGGTCTTATATGACTGAGCAACTAACACTTTCAATTTCATGGTTAATTTACAATGTTATGCTAATTTCTGGTGCACAGCATAGTGATTCAAATATATATATATATATTCATATTCTTTTCCACAGAGATTTATTACAGGACATTTAACATAATTTTTGTGCTATACAGTAAGACCTTGTTTACCCATTTTTGTAATATTTTACTGTATAATTAATAACTATGAAATCAGTGCCAAATTCCCAATGGGAAAATTTTTATTCATTTCCATATAATAGTAGATTCTGTTCTGCTGTGAAAGATTAATAAACAAAAACCTCAATTAGATAGAGTGGGGAGGGGCTATATCCTAATACAAAACTAAAAGTTTGGGAAAAAATAGAGGTGGGAGACTAGAAGGGGGCACTCTCATGCCCTGTGACAATGACAACCCAGCAGGAAGAAGAAAAATTCTATTTTTTATTGGCAAGGTCTCAGCCAATGAAAAGCCATAGACTTTGTTACTACAACCCTCCCTGTCAACTTCCGTTTCCTCTCTGTAAAAGAGCTCTCCTTGCCTTGCCACACGGGAGCTTGCATGTGGCTCACCATGTTTGCAGACCCTAAATTCTAACTCTCTGCTGATTCTGAATAAATCCAGTATTTTTGGGTAGTTATCTGGAAGTCTATTTGTTTTAGGTCAACATTTTGGTGGGCCTCTAAGAGGACCAGAAGTGACTCTTGATGGCTCCAGGTCTAGTGAGCCAACAGGTGAAGTCCTACAACTGAGCACATGGTCCTTGATTGATTTCACTGCTGATCCTGGAGTTTGAAGGTCCTTCTTTCTTCCAGTTCTGATTTCATACTCTTTTTGCATTTGAAGCTCTCCAGGCTTTATTCAGGATCTATTTAAAATTTTCTTATTTCTAGTTTAAGTCTTAATCTGAATATCAGCACTCATCTGGCACTTCAGCATGATCTTCAGATTGTTTCAACCAGCTGGCTACTTCAAATGAAACTGTCAGTTCTGCCTTTAGTCTAGTCTTTGAAGGACTATTATCTGGCAACTGGCTGAAAAGGCTTTTGGTAAGGCTATTCACTTTGAATTTTCTGGAGTTGGCTTGCAAGCTGGCATTAAGACTGCCAGGAGAAATGTCAACAAACTCAGATACGCAGATGACAGTACCCTTATGGCAGAAAAGGAAGAAGAACTAAAGAGCCTTTTGATGAAAGTGAAAGAGGAGAGTGAAAAAGCTGTTTTAAAACTCAACATAACTAAGATCATGGCATCCAGTCCCATTACTTTGTGGCAAATAGATGGGGAAACACTGAAAACAGTGGCTGATTTTATTTTTGGGGGCTCCATAATCCCTGCAGATGGTGATTGCAGCCATGAAATTAAAAGATGCTTGCTCCTTGGAAGAAAAGATATGACCAACCTAGACAGCATATTAAAAAGTAGAGACATTACTTTGCCAACAAGGGTCCATCTAGTCAAAGCTATGGTGCTTCCATTCATAACGTATGGATATGAGAGTTGGACTATAAAGAAAGTTGAGGGCCAAAGAATTGATGCTTTTGAACTATGGTGTTGGAGAAGACTCTTGAGAGTCCCTTGGACTGCAAGGAGATCCAACCCATCAATCCTAAAGGAAATCAGTCCTGAATATTCATTGGAAGGACTGATGCTGAAGCTGAAACTCCAATACTTTGGCCACCTGATGTGAAGAACTGACTTATTGGAGAAGACCCTGATGCTGGGAAAGATTGAGGGCAGGAGGAGAAGGGGACGACAGAGGATGAGATGGTTGCATGGTGTCACTAAGGCAATGGACATAAGTTTGAGTGGTCTCTGGGAGTTGGTGATGGACAGGGAGGCCCAGCATGCTGCAGTGCATGGGGTTGCAAAGAAATCATACAGGACTGAGTGACTGAACTCCCTGAAGTCTGTTCAGGCACCAATCAATTTCCTTTGAATTTTCTGGAGTTGGCTTGCAAGCTGTTTGCAATGAGTCATTTGTGCTATTAGGGATTTGAAAACTGTTCTTTAATCTTGAGGAAAAAACCAAGAAAATGGGTTCCCAGTTATGCTCGTAAGAGGGTTACTCTCTTAAGGAACTTCCTGAGATTTTATTAAAAAAGAAGAAGAAAAAAGAAAAACCTGCAGTCCTTTCTCATGCTCATCTCTTGTAAATGGGCTTATTTAACATTGAGGCAGTTTAGAATATCAATGGTCATTATTGAGACATTTTGAAATTTCAAACTTAGTTTACTTAGAAAAGAATCTGGCTAGAATTGCTCAAAATTGCTCAAAATTGAATGGAGTACTTATTTCAACTGGTGCCTGGAGGCTTCCCAAGGTTTTTAGGAGTCTAAAATTGCCACTCCACAAAACAAGATTTAAGACTGAGACAAACAAACAATTAAAGAAAGATAAGGTAACTCCTGAAGCCTCCTCTTCCTTGGCTTCTTTGTCTCAACACCCTCACTCTCCAGCATCATCTTGTCTCTGTCCCTCATCTCCTCACATTCAGACTGTGACCCTTGAACATGCCCTCTTACTAAACTCCTCATCCACAAGGCAGGATCCAGTCATAAAATGAAGGTTCTGATATGTTCCTGGGCTAGATAATTATATATTACAAGCAACGAGAATTTGAGTCTTAAAACACCATTCAAACTGGCTTTTCATCTCAACTTAGAAACTCACTCAATTTATACATCAAATAATTGTTGAACAAGGAACCCCAAGAAAAGTCATTGTCCCCAAATATAGAGGAGAACTGATCAGTGGAACTGTGACTTCAGAACATGGAAACAAAGTGAAAAAAAAGTTTATCAGACGTCCATAGTGGTCCGGTGGTTAAGACTCCATGCTTCCACTGCAGGGGACATGGGTTTGATGCCTGGCCAGTGGAACTAAAATTCCACAAGCTACACGCTACGCCCCACACCAAAATAGCAAAGAAACAGATAGAAGCAGGACACCAGGAAGAATGGAGAAAGTGCCCTGGATTTCAAGAGCCAGCCTCTGATTAGAAGTTTCCAGACTGAATTTCACAGACTCTTAAAATTTCCACAAATGACCAAAATCTAGAAGTCCTACATGTTGGGTTCTCAACCTGCCATATTGTCAAACTAGAAATTGAAAGTCACAAACTACCTTCATTATTGCTATTCTTTTATAAAAGAAATTTTAAGTAGAAAAAAATATAGGAAAACTAAATGATCTCAAAATAGAAAACAATTTGAATTCAGTTTATTTAGGTGTATGCTGACTTCCTATTATTACACATTTTCTTTCTCTACTTTTGTAGATATATGGAAAGACTTCTTATGGACCAAAGGTGAGAATGTGAGAAATGAACATTGTAGCACCTGGCAAACCTTGCGTTTAGAAAGAAGACTGGGTGGAACTTTCAGACCCTTGAGATGCTGTGTGTTTACACATCCATTCCAGGAGCACTTAGTGAATTCTGACTCCAAATAGGCCCTAATGATATTAAAAAAAAACAGATGTATACAAGAGGCAGCCCAAGAACCACAAGCACCACCCTGCCTCCTGTGTCTGCTCACACCCTGTTGGGAAGACATGGGAAAGGTAAGTCTGTGGAGCAGAAGTGGGATAGCAACATGATCATGAGGACCAGTGGGCCACTCCTTGGCTTTTTCATCCAGTAGCTTTGGTGGCATAAGGGCAAGTATACCAAATACTGAGTCTAGGGATCCACTTAAATTTTGATATTAAATGTGGTTTACTTGACAATGCTTGTACTCTTTATTTTTCTAAAGAAATTTTTATTGGAATACAGTTGCTTTACAATGCTGTGTTAGTTTCTGCTGTACAGCAAGGTGAATCAGCTTTATATACATATACATATATATCCTCTCTTTTTTGGATTTCTTTCCCACAAGGGGGAAAAAGTTGGGGTGGGATGACTTGGGAGATTGGGATTGACACATATACACTATTGATACTATGTATAAAATAAGGCTTCTCTGATGACTTCAGTTCAGTTTAGTCACTCAGTCGTGTCTGACTCTTTGCGACCCCACGAATCGCAGCACGCCAGGCCTCCCTGTCCATCACCATCTCCAGGAGTTCACTCAGACTCATGTCCATCAAGTCAGTGATGCCATCCAGCCATCTCATCCTCTGTCGTCCTGTGAGGAAGTAACCTGTAAGATTTAGGGACCTTACAGGCCAACTGAAAGGTTATCTCTGTTATTTGTGACTCACAGACCCTGACCTGGAGGGTTTGTGACTCACAGACCCTGACCTGGAAGGTTTGACTTTCCAGAGAGTCAGAAAAACAAGCTGTGTAAACTGTGTGTCAACTGCAGATTGTAAAAAATAATATCACCAGACCCTCACGAGCTTATCCTTGCAAAGATCAGCATTATTGTGACCAATCATGATATATCTATACCTCCCCGTCCAATGTGGTTTTTTGTGCTTAAAAACTGTCCTGTAACTGTCATTGGGGTTCGCTCCTTGCTTGAGGAGGACAGAACCCCGGCGCGCCGGTTCAATAAATCCTCTTGCTATTTGCATCGATCCTGTGTCTTGGTGGTCTTGGGCGACGGACTCCAGGGCGGAACCTTGCGGTTCAACAGTCCCTTTCTCCTCTTGCCCCAATCCTTCCCAGCATCAGAGTCTTTTCCAATGAGTCAACTCTTCATATGAGGTGGCCAAATTACTGGAGTTTCAGCTTTAGCATTATTCCTTCCAAAGAAATCCCAGGGCTGGTCTCCTTCAGAATGGACTGGTTGGATTTCCTTGCAGTCCAAGGGACTCTCAAGAGTCTTCTCTGATGACTTAGTGGTAAAGAATTCGACTGCAATGCAGGAGGGTTACAAAAGAGTAGGTCATGACTTAGCAACTCTTTGCAATCCAATGGACTGTGGCCCACCAGGCTCCTTCACCCATGGGATTTTCTAAGCAAGAATACTGGAGTGGGTTGTCATTTCCTTCTCCAGGGGGTCTTCCCAACCTGGGGATTGACCCCGGGTCTCTGCATTGAGGGCAGACATTTTACCATCTTAGCCACCAGGGAATCAACTTAGCAACTAAACAACAGCAACTGGTGAGATCATTTTCTACTTTCAGGCCAAAGTTAGGGAAAATTTGTTTCTAGGACTTGGGTGGACTCTACTCTCCTAGCTGAACTGATCTGTCAGGTTGTTGGGCACCTGTGTTTACCTTAGAGACAGAACACTCTTCAGGGTTCTAAGAGGTCAGCTGTGACACATAGAACCAGGGCCCTTTGGGGCAGAGTTGTGGAGTTCTGCACAGCCATGGAGGGCTAGCTACCTGCCAACTGATCCAGTCCTTGGAGCACCTGGAGGGTACTCTGCTGGTGACTGCTGAAGGCTTGAGAAAAATGCCAAATCTCCCTTCATTTTCCTGGGATATCCTGGTATGCATTGTTATGCTAGTTTTGTTAGTAAAGAGACTTCACATTTTAAGTTGCTAGGCAAGAAGTATTTTGTGCACACTGAAGTCTGTGGAGAAGGCAGTGAGAATATCAGACCAACGACAAAAGCCGAAGAAGCCCTCAGGACCCCCTAGGATGGATGTGAGTCCTCTCGTGGTACAAACCTTGTGCTTGTTGGCACTGAATACAAACCTGAACAGGTCATCTCTTCTGAGCACTGTGGACTTTCTGGAAAAGGCACAGAAGAGCCAGATTCCTTAACTTTCCCAAGTGAGTGGTGGAAAACCCACCATAAATGCAGGAAAAAATGGAGAACAACTTCAGAAGAAAATAATGAATGATGTGAATGAAAATGCTCATTTTCCAGAAAGTCCAGAAATGCTCAACCAAGAAATTGTGAAATGGAAGCAGAGAGTCCAGGAAAAGGAGGAGGACAAAGAAAGGCTGGAGCATTCACACAAATGGAGCAAATCCTGAATGATAAAGTCAACCAGCTAACACCAGTGGCTGAACACCTGCTGAAGAGGATCCGCTTGCTTGACCTCTTTGGAGACCACGTGGATAACGGGAACTTGAAAGTCCTGCAGGTCCTCTCAATATGGAAGCTGTTTGCCCTCATAGTCCTGGAAGAGGAGAGGAAAGTGGTGTCATCTGAGCCCAGTGGCAGCTGTCACTAGAACAGGAAAAACTGCTCCCAACCTCTGTCCTCCTGCCTTCTGGTTTACTACTGCAGCAAAGGGCAGAAGATTCAGCCATGGGCACACAGTGGATCAAATAAAAATCTGAAAAATTCTGTTGAATGACCAGACACTTACACTTAAAACTTGTGTAGGTGTATGTGCATGTGCATATGTGTGTGTGCTTTGCCTTCATTCACATCTATTTATTTAGTAAATATCTATGAAGCTTATAAGATATCTTCAGCACTATTTTATGGACTTCCCTGGTGGCTCAGATGTTAGAGAATCTGCCTGTAATGCAATAGACCTGGGTTCAATCCCTGGGTCAGGAAGATCCTCTGGTAAGCTGCTTCAGTGTTCTTGCCTGGAGAATTCCATGAGCAGAGAAGCCTGGCAGGCTAGAGTCCATGGGGTCACAAAGAGTCAGATATGACTGAGTGACTAACACTTTCATTTTCACTCTTTTAGCACTCTTTTGGGTGTTTGGGATGTAGCCATGGGGAAAAAAAAAAAAAAA
>SJYT01010635.1:193584-307916 GCA_006410635.1 Cephalophus harveyi | reverse complement strand
GTGGGGGGGGGGGGGGGGGGGTGTCACAGGGTAACACCAGGAAGTGATGTTTATGCTGCCATCTCTCAGGTAAGAGGAGTTAGACTGGGAGGTTGGGAGGCAGGCTATTTCTGACAGAGAGCTCAGGAACTATAAAGGCCTTAGTACTGGGCTTCTGGTACAGGGGAAGGTGGCAAAAATGACAGTGGGGAGTGGGTAGGAAACAAAGCCCACTGCAGAGGTGAGGGGCTCTGCCGCAGCTAGTGACACTGTAGGGGAGAGTAGACCTGGAGGGAGAGTGCTGGAGGATATGGACGCAATGTGACTTGATTTCAGAGGGACTGTAATGTGGGGAGGGAGCGACGCAGGGCAGGACTTAGGGAGGGGCTGCATAGGGATCTCTATGGAGCTGTGGGGAGTGGCACTGGGGTGTTAGTCACAGAGATGCAGGAGAAAGACAGATGGGGCTGTGTCTGGGAAGTTGTGATTTCAGAAAAAACAGATGAAGAAGGGCTCATAGAACTTATCTAATAGCACTTTGTGTCATTAGGGACTAAATAAATCCTAATAAAATGAAGGGCACCCTGAGAAAGGTCATCAATGCATAGATGTATTACAACCAGTAAAAGCATGGTTTTCATAGCAAAAGAGTGTGGAAAAGGTATGTCCATCCATTTGGACACCATGGGGTTTCTTCCATTCCTGAAGACCCCCCAAGATCAAGGGATCCACCGCTCTGGTGCCTACATAACAGAGACTCCAAAAGCAGGTGGTACAGTGGGGTTTGAGTGCAGAGGGATGATTCCATTGTGATGAATTTCCTACTTGAGTTGAGCTGACATAACCCTATTCACGAGGAGAGCAAGATGAATAACAAATGTATCCACAGAATACACAGCCAGTGGAAGAGAAAGACCCATGGACTAGGAGTACCCATGAATGTGACCTTTGCACTCATTGTTGCCACCATGCCTGACCCTAACTGTCCCTGCAGTAGACTGGGTGTGGGGTGGGAGGTCATATGTGGCTCTCTGAAGGAGATAACCCCTCTGCTGAATACTGAAAATAAGTGGGGTTTATCTTTTCACACTTTAATGGGCATATGAAGCCCTGGGAGGTCTTGTTACAAAGCAAATCATGATTCATCAGGTCTATGTGGGTATGACCTCTGTATTGGTCCCAAATGATGCTCATATTGAGATCAGGCATGGAATAGCAAGGATTTTTAGATGATTATGGGGTAGGAGTTTTGGGGAGATAAAGTAGACTGGGGAGATAAAGGCATCCCAAGCAGAAGCATGAATGGCCTGTCAGAACTGATGTACAATTTATATAGGTGAGTTCTTTGTGATATGACTCTCTGAAGCTCCTATCTGCCATGGAGGAATCTTGTCCTGAGGATAAGCACAGTGAATCACAGGCTTCAGTCCTCCTTGGGTGAGCCAGTCTTAGACTATTAATCATATCTGGAATCTCCTGTGTCAGTAGATAATCTCATGTCCTCTCACTTGCTCAGACCAGACACTTGAGGACCCCTCCTGACCTGTCCTTTGTGCCTCACAGCTGCATACAATCCATCATGTAGTTCTTAGACTATTCCTTCAAACTCCCTGTTTGCTCTTAGTCTCAGGTACTGTTCTCCAGTGAAAACCACTATTCTCTATTCCCTGATTCATGCTAATAATTATCCCTCCTACTGGGACCCACTTAACGTGCTTCCTTCTGCCCATTCTCTCCCAGCATCCAGAATGGACTCTATCCTGTGACCTGAGCACGGTAAGAAGGAAGCTATACCTTGACATGTTGAGGATGAAAGTACAGCTGACCTCTGCCCTCAGTCCCCTGTCTCTTAACTCTGGGTCACAAAGAGCAAGGGTTACCATCATTCCAGTGGACAATTCTGAGGGTGCTTGGTTCTGTCTGCCCCCTTTTCATTCATAAAATTGGTCAGTTAGGAGAACATATAGCCACAAAATTAGTGGTTCACTTGAATATGCAATTGACCTGAAAAACATCTGTTAAGACTGAAATTGCTCCTGCTTTATATCTTCTTTCTTTCTAGAATCTATCAGTAGCTTCTTATTAAGAGAGATATGATAATTTTCCTGTAGTGAATTTTGCCTATTTTAATTTCAGACAATTCAGATTATTTCATTTAAGAATTATTGGAGTATAGTTGATTTGCAATATAGTATTAGTTTTTGCTATACAGCAAAGTGAATCAGTTATACATACATTTACATATCCACTCTTTAAAAAAATTTTTTTTCCCACATACATTGTGTGTGTGTATGTGTTCTTCATCACTCACTTGTATCCAACTTTTTGCAACACCATCGACTGTAGCCTGCTAATCTCCTCTGACCATGGGATTATCCTTGCAGGAATACTGAAATGGGTTGCCATTTCCTCCTCCAGGGGATCTTCCTGGTCCAGGTTGGCAGGCAGATTCTTTACCACTGAGCCATCTGGGAAGCCTCCCATATAGGTCATTTGTATTCAAACATTACCAGAGAGAACTACAAATTGAAAAACACACAAAACATATAGTCTAATGATATGGACAATGTGAGTCAACTTGCAGGGACATTTAAATAAGCACCATCATTTTTTCACGTGGGGATATCACATTTTTGTTTAAGATTATTCTACATTTGTGAAGGGGAAGTAGAGGCCATCTAATTTTTTTGAAGGTCCCAATGAAAACAAAGATATATGGAGTAAACACAACACACAATTTGCTTGGATTCAATTCAGAGCCCTTCTAATTTACCATGGAATAAGCAAAACCACTTCTTGAAAAATCTTTTCACCAGAATCTATCTAATGTAACCTTCATAGTATGCAATATTCATGTGGATTGTAGACAAAATATTTGTCTGAATCTGATTCAGGGGGATTTTGAGGTAAAGTAAGGCACTGAGTCTCAAGGTGCAATGTTAAGATATAACGTTACTGTGCCTAGAAAAGTTCTCCAAGAAAGACAAAACAACTAGGAAGACACTGCAATAGCCAACATGCATTCTCTGGGGCCCCTTCCCTAGGAGGCTCTGATTCAATTACTCTTGGGTAGGACCTTCCTTGATATTCGTATTGAATATTTTTTCCAAGCTCCTCCCAAGAATCTGATGCATATAAATGATGGGGAACCCCTGCAGGGGGATATTAAATCCAGACATAAGTTGAAGAGATCAGAGTACAGAGAATTTCCAAGTATACTCTGTACCTTCTCACTCATCTTCCCCATCAAAGTGGACATTTGTTATGATTAACATATCTGCATTCACACATTAGCATAAACTGTGGTCCACAGTTTACATAAAGGTTCACTTTTGATGTTGCACATTCTGAAGGCTTTCACAAACATAAATACATGCATTCATTATTATAGTATCAAACCGAGTATTTTATATGTTCTAAAATTGCTCCTTGTTCTGCCTGTTAATTTCTCTCTTCCCAACCCCTGGAAACTGCTGATCATTTTACCATTTCCATAGATTCATCTTTTCCAGAATGCTGTAAAGATGGAATCATAAAATATATAGTCTTTTCAGTTGGTCATTTTCAAATAGCAATGTGCATTTGAGTTTAATCATATCTTTTTATGGTTTGATAACCCATTGTTTTAGGGTGAATACTACTACATTGGGTCTATTTGAAGTTTTAAACACTCAGATTGTCCCATTTGAGCCTTCACAGTAACAATATATGATTGTTACTCTACATATGCAGAGGTCAAAAGTCCAAAATGAGTCACTCTGGGTTAAAGTCAAGGTGTTGGCAGGATGAGTTTCTTCTGAAATCTTTTGCTGCCTTTTCCACCTTTCATAGGTTGTCTACATACGTTGACTTATGGTCTCTTCCTTCATCCTCAAAACCAGCAGTATACTATCTTCATCTCTTGCTCTCTCTGGCTCTCTTCTGCATCTGTGATCACATCTCCTCTTACTGTGACCCTCCTGCCTTCCTGTTTTAAGGTTGCTGCTGCTAAGTCACTTCAGTCATGTCTGACTCTGTGCGACCCCATAGATGGCAGCCCACCAGGCTCCCCCATCCCTGGGATTCTCCAGGCAAGAACACTGCGTTGGGTTGCCCTTTCCTTCTCCAATGCATGAAAGTGAAAAGTGAAAGTGAAGTCGCTCAGTTGTGTCTGACCCTCAGTGACCCATGGACTGCAGCCTTCCAGGCTCCTCTGACCATGGGATTTTCCAGGCAAGAGTACTGGAGTGGGGTGCCATTGCCTTTTTCGGATTGATTATATTTAGAACTATTGTTGTTCAGTCACTAAGCCATGTCCAACACTTTGTGACCCCATGGATTGCAATACAGCAGGTTTTCCTGACCTCTTTCTCCCAGTTTGCTCAAACTTATGCCCATTGCATTGATGATGGCACCCAACCATATCATCCTCTGTTGTCTGCT
Source organism: Cephalophus harveyi (assembly GCA_006410635.1). Taxonomy (NCBI): domain Eukaryota; kingdom Metazoa; phylum Chordata; class Mammalia; order Artiodactyla; family Bovidae; genus Cephalophus; species Cephalophus harveyi. Next base: position 303,515 of record SJYT01010635.1, on the reverse strand, counting down.
GCTTCTCCTGCTTTCAATCTTTCCCAGCATTAGGCTCTTTTCCAATGAGCTGGAACTTCTCATCAGGTGGCCAAAATATTGTGGCTTCAGATTATACATCAGCCCTGCCAATGAGTATTCAGTGTTGATTTCCTTTAGGATTGACTAGTTTGATCTCTCGGCAGTCCAAGAGTCTCAAGAGTCTCTCGAGCACCACAGTTCAAAACCATCAATTCTTTGGCATTCAGCCTTCTTTATGGTCCACCTCTCATAGCCATACATAACTACTAGAAAAACCATGGCTTTGACTATATGGAACTTTGTCGCCAAAGTGATGTCTTTGCTTTTTAATATGGTGTCAGATTTGTCATAGTTTTCCTTCCAAAGAGCAAGCATCTTTTAATTTCATGGCTGCAATCATTTAGAGATATAGAAAGTAAACAGAAATCTCAGTTACATAGAGTCAGGAGATCAGAAGGAGGTGCTTTCATGCTCTGTGAAGATAGTAGAGCCCAGCAGAAAGGAGACTCTTTTGCTAGTAAGGACTAGGCCAATAAATTTATGAACCTTTATCTACTATAGTCCTCCCAAATTCCTTTCTCCTCTGTAAAAGTATTCTTCTTCCCATGCTGTGATGTGATTTCATTTGGCTTAACACTGTTGTGGACTATAAATTTCAATTCTCTGCTGATTCCAAATCCATTTTTGGGGAATAAATACCTGGTAGTCTATTTGTTTCAGGTCTGCATTTTTGTGGCCTGTACTGGGATCAGAGAAGATTCCTGAAGGTCCCAGCCTGGTGAGCAGACAAGTGCAGTATAGGCAGTTGAGTCCTCTGGGTTCACTTCTTTGCTCCCTGACCCTGAATTTGAAGGCATGTCTTTCTCCTGGTTCCAAACTCATGACCTCTTTGCATCTGAAGCTCTCCAGGATTTATTTGGGATTGATTGATTTATATTTTAAAAGGTTTATTTATTTACTTTTGGCTGTGCTTGGTCTTTGTTGCTGCACATGGGCTTTCTCTAGTTGTGGCAAGTGGGGTCCATTCTCTAGTGGCAGTGCAGGCTTCTCATTATGGTGGCTCCTCTTATTGCAGAGCATTTCGATAGCTGTGACACATGGGCTTAGCTGCTCTGTGGCATGTGGGCTCTTCCTGGACCAGGGATTGAACCTGCATCCCTTGCATTGGCAAGGGATCTATAGACCACCAGTGAAGACTGGGACCTATTTAAAGATTTTGTCTTTCTGGCTAAGGTCTTGTTTTGTATATGAGTAGTTGTTTGATACCTCTGTTGGATATTAGGACAAGACTGTTCCAACCCAAACTAGCTGAAAATGTCTTTGGCTGAGTTCTTTCAAGAATGGGTTGCTTCAAATGAAACTGTGCCAGTTCAGTCTTTGGTATAGTCCTTTGAAGGGCTATCCCCTGGAAACTGGCTTAAAAAGCCTTTGACCTGGTTCCTCCAGGAAAAGGTTTGTTTACGTTTTTGTTTGAATTGGCTAGGATTGGCTTGCAAGCTGTTGGAATTGAGCTGTCTGTGCTGTAAGCTGTTTGAACTGCTTTACAATTGTTCTTTACTTTAGAGGAAAAATCTCTAGGAAATTGGATCCCAGCCATCTTAGTACTTTGAGGGCACCCCTCCCAACAAGAACTTTGGACAATTTTATCTTTCAAAACCACAGTCTACCCTCATGTGCATTTCTAGCTGGATGGCCAGTCAAGGCAAAAAGCTATTTAGAGTGCTCTGCTCAGTCCCTGAGTTGTGTCCAACTCTTTGGGATCCCATGGGCTCTAGCCTGCCAGACTACACTGTCCATGGAATTTCCTAGGCAAGAATACTGAAGCTAGTTGCCATTTCCGTCATCAGGGGAGCGTTCCAACCCAAGAATCCAACCCATGTTGTCTGTGTTTCCTGCATTGATAAGAGAATTCTTCACCAATGAACCTCTTGGGAAACTCCATTTTGGATATTAACTAACCCGTTATTGCATGTATCATTTGCAAATACCAGCCCACCATACCTGCCTCCTGAGAAATCTGTATGCAGGTCAAGAAGCAATAGTTAGAACTAGACATGGAACAACAATCTGTTTCCAAATTGGGAAAGGAGTATGTCAAGACTGTATATTATCACCTTGCTTATTTAACATATATGCAGAGTACATCGTGTGACATGCTGGGTTGGGTGAAGCACAAGCTGGAATCAAGATTGCTGGGAGAAATATCAATAACTTCCGATATGCAGATGACACCACCCTTATGGCAGAAAGTGAAGAAGAACTAAAGAGCCTCTTGATGAAGGTGAAAGAGGAGAGTAGAAAAAGCTGGCTTAAAACTCAGCATTCAAAACACTAAGATCATGGCATCTGGTCTCATCACTTCGTGGTAAATAGATAGGAAAACAATGGAAACAGTCAAGACTTTATTTACTTGGGCTCCAAAATCACTGCAGATGGTGATTGTAGCCATGAAATTAAAAGATGTTTGCTCCTTGGAAGAAAAGCTATGACAAACCTAGACACCATATTGAAAAGCAGAGACATTACCTTGCTGATAAAGGTCCATATAGTCAAAGTTATGGTTTTTCCAGTAGTCAAGTATGGATGTAAAAGTTGCACCATTAAGAAGGCTGAACACAAAAGAATTGATGCTTTTGAAGTGTGGTGTTGGAGAAGAGTCTTGAGAGTCCCTTGGACTGCAAGGATATCCAAGTAGTCCATCCTAAAGGAAATCAGTCCTGAATATTCATTGGAAGGACTGATTCTGAAGCTGAAGCTCCTGTACTTTGTCCACCTGATGCAAAGAACTGACTCGTTGGAAAAGACCCTGATGTTGGGAAAGATTGACTCAGGAGGAGAAGGGGAAGACAGGGGATGAGATGGTGGGATGGCATCACCCACTCAATGGACATGAGTTTGAATAAACTCCAGGAGATAGTGAAGGGCAGGGAAGCCTGGCATGCCACAGTCCATGGAGTTTCAAAGAGTCAGACACAACTGAAAAACCAACAATGGCATGAGGTGAGGGTTGAAGTTCTTTTTCTCCATGTCCACTTGTTTCATATCATTTTTAAAAGATACATTTGCTTTGACATCTCTGAGAAAAAACAAACAAACAATGAAACCAACAAGCTTGGTTTATTTCTGGAAACTCTATTTGGTACCATTTATCTATTTTTGTCTATTCTTTAACCAGTACAGTGTTTACTTGATCACTCTAGCTTTGTTTTAAATCTCAAAGTCAGTTATTGTAATTTCTCCAAAATTGTGCTGGCAATTCTAAGAAATTTGAATCCCCATATAAACTTTAAGATCAGTTTATCAATTTTTATTTTTAAAATTTTTTGGTTTTTGAGTTGGGATTGTGTTGCATGTATTGATAAATTTGGGAATAACTGACATCATAGTGATGCTATCTTCCAGTCATTGAACACTGTCAAATTTCTATTTATTTAAGCTTTCTTTGTATTTCCCTCTTTTGTTCTATAATTTTTACTATAGTGTTCCTACATGCATTTTTTAAAACTTATCTCTAAGTATTTCATAATTTGGATTCTGTTCTAAATATATTAAAAATTTTTTATTTTCCAACTCCATTCCAGTGTTTCCTACCCACTCTAGTATTCTTGCCTGAAAAATCCCACAGGAGCCTAGCATGCTACAGTCCAAAGGGTTACAGGGTCAGGCTGAAGAGCCTAAGCTACTCCATCTTGTAAAAGAACTCCATTTTGTAAAGGTTCCAGGCAAACAGATTTAGACTTTGGATATTACCTAACCTTGCCCCACTGTTCACGAGCCAATCGGCCCTTAGGTTAAACCTCTTGACTTTACATTCAGGAACTTGTGATTTACCTTGAAAGTAAAAACCAATCAGGAATCCACACACAACCCTATAGAAGAAGGTAACCAATCAGTTGTCCTTCAGCCTGAACACCCCCTTTTTAACCTTCTACCTGAATATTCCCTATATAAGCAGTGTAACCCAAAACTCAGGGCTCCTCTCCTTAGCCGCTGCGTCAATAACGGTGGGAGCCCCAGCTCAAGCTTGATAATAAAAACTCTCTTGCTTTTGCATCGGATATCGGCTCCCTCGTGGTCATTGGGAGATTTCACGTGACTTGGGCACAACAAGACATGCCTGGGAGACTGAGCACACAGCACACACTCCCACCCCCGCCCCATCCCCCCCACAAACACAAGTATATATGTATGTGTAATTGAGGTTGTATCTATATGCACAGTTATCTCTATTTGACTACAGATTTATCTATCTACCATCTATCTCATTTGTTTGAGTTTCCATTGTTCTGAGTTGGATAAATCACATTGTAAGTCCATGACAAAAATTCACTATTGTTACATGAATGGAAGGCATGTTTCATGTACCAGTTGCATTTATTTTTAGTAATGTAAAAAGCACCCATTTATCCACTTCCAAAAACAAAAGCTTCACTGACAATAAGCTACATCGCACCATAAGTCTCCTCCCAAAATCCTCTCCCCTGTTCCCCATATTCAAGTACCAGCTTCCTGAATCTACCATTGAGTTTATTGAATTTTTCCTTTGTGTGTAGACTTTAAGTGATGTTTCCAGGCTTCTGTCATTACAGGTGATTCAATAATAAATATTTGCAGTTTATCTGCAGTGTGTGTATGTGCTTAGTCAGTCATGTCTGACTTTGAGATCCCATAAACTGTAGCTCGCCAGACTCCTCTGTCCATGTGATTCTGCAGACAAGAATACAGGAGTGGGTTCCATTCCCTCCTCCAGGGTATCTTCCCAACCCAGGGATCAAACCCGTGTCTGTTTTGTCTTCTGCATTGACAGGCAGGTTATTTACCACTAGTGACGCCTGGGAAGCCCTTATGCCACCAACTTCAAGGAGTAATGCTAAGTGACACACCTAAAGAAAACAATGAATGCTAGCTGGACCTACACATGATCTGGAGACCAGAAAGCAAACATGTCTCAGAACTGAAACTGATGACATCTGAAGAAGAACTGCTGAAGCCACATTTATGTAACAAGATGGGTAGGAGAGAGAACTCTGAGATGCTTTTCATCTAGGAAATTCTTTTTCCCCTCTATGAAAGCATCTTCTTCCCTTGCCCTTTAGGGACTTGCATGTGGCCCTCCATGGTTGCAGACACTAAGCTGCAGTTGGCTGACCCTGAATAAACTCATCTTTGCTGGAGAAATACCTGACAATATATTTGTTCAACAACTCTATAACTTAATTATGCATTTATATTCTAAATCATATAAATTCTCAAGGGTAAACTACAATTGCAGTGAAAATTAGAACAAAAGGAGGAATGCATTTGCAAACATCCAGCATTCAGAGTTCTTCGGCTGCTAAGGGAGAGCTTACAAAAGAAATTCATGTTCCCAAATCATTTCTGCAAAAGATTTTTAGCCAATTCAAATGAAAATTGTAAAACTCTTTTTCTTTTTTATATCCTGAAATCATACTTCAGACCTAAGAGACCTTATTCCACTATTCCTTTTTTCACCCGTATAATCCTCCATTATGCTTTGCTTTGATCCCTTCCTCTGACCTACTTCCTCTTCCCCCTGCTGAACAGCAAACCTTCATGTTTTAATTATCTTTTAAAGTTAAACCTTCTTGGATTAGAGCAAGCTCTTTGTGACCAATTTTAAGCCTTAGCTTCATTCTTGTAAAGAGCTTTCCAAAGCCTAGACATCAAAGAACAAAATTCCCATAAGGATTCAGAACAGATCTAGGAAGATACAGAGTTCCTGTCCATATTAATTTCAAACAATTGGATGGAAATGCAAGGCAGAAAAATCTCAGTGTTGTGAGAAAATCTTTCTCCCCACTCAGTCCGTTCATTACATTGAAAATCAGAGAAGTTCTTAGAAGCTTCACTGGTTCTTTAAGATATTTTGAAGACTGTCTTTAATGTCTTTACTAAGAAAGTAGATTGGGCTTTAATCTGTACTTTCAGGTAAAGAAGAAATTAGTCCATTTGAAATTTCAGGAATAGATTTTCTAACATGTTTAGGTAGCATTAAGCAGTTGATCCTGAAGTATACATGAGCTAAACTCTTCTTTTTGAGAACAATATAAGCCAGAAATTAGAATATAATGTGAAAAATACATAGCAGTGAGAATTAGCCCTGTTACCAAAACTCCAATACCTCTATAGATATTTTGAAAGAGCCTAGGAACCAAAGCATAAAAAGATACAGAATGAGTTGGTGGCCTTTGATGCTTCCACATCTGTTATTAATCATCAAGGTGAGGGAGACTTTTGATAAAGAGAAATGTAGATGTGATAGAATGAACATTGGAAAAATAATTGTCTTATACTATCTAAGACACTGAATGAAAAAGAAAAAAGAAAGGTTGAAGATTAACAACACTGCTCAAGGGACGGTCAAGTGTCTATTTTACACTTAAATTCACAATGAGAATTTCCATGCAAATATTTAAACAGAACAATGAGAATTTCCATACAAATATTTAAACAGAAAACTTGAAAATGCATGATTGACTTGGGTGCTATAGTATTTAATGTGCACCCTTTAACTGAGCACAGCTTCTTCCTCAGGGTCAAGTACTAATTACAGGACAGGTATCTCTCATACTTCTCAGGTTTCCCTCACCTCTCATCCTATAATCATTATCTTCAGACCTTAAAATTGAGGGATAGTCTTTTCTATTTTGTGATATCACATCTGCTAATTAAGAAGAGGTTTCCTATGCAAATAGAATTCTCAGACCAAATGCTCTCTAATGTACTGTTTTGTTTTTTTTTAAACTCCAAGGGCAGCTCAATTTATAATCAGGCCATAGCTATTTTGAACATTGCCTTAACAATATCCATGTGTGTACGTCAAGTCCAAATTGAAGATCTCTCTTTGCAAGCCAAATTTCTACTGAATCACATAATTATTGGGGCTAAATCCACAAAGGTACCAATTGATACATCAATAACTGTAGAAGCAGACTTGCACAGCACCCCTTAAAACTAGAAATTAAAGAAAAACTAAAAGAATAGTTCCAAATAGGGAAAGGAGTAGATCAAGGCTGTGTATTGTCACCCTGCTTATTTAACTTATATGCAGAGTACATCATGAGAGATGCTGGTCTGGAAGAATCACAAGCTGGAATCAAGATTGCCGGGAGAAATATCAATAACCTCAGATATGCAGATGACACCACCCTTATGGCAGAAAGTGAAGAAGAACTAAAAAGCCTCTTGGTGAAAGTGAAAGAGGAGAGTGAAAAAGTTGGCTTAAAACTCAACATTCAGAAAACTAAAATCATGGCATCTGGTTCCATCACTTCATGGCAAATAAGTGGGAAACAGTGGAAACAGTGGCAGACTTTTTTTTTTTTTTTTGGTGGGGGGATCCAAAATCACTGCAGATGGTGACTGCAGACATGAAATTAAAAGACACTTGCTTTTTGGAAGAAAAGTTATGACCAACCTAGACAGCATATTAAAAAATAGAGACATCAATTTGCCAACAAAGGTTCATCTAATCAAAGCTATGGTTTTTCCAGTAGTCATGTATGGATGTGAGAATTTGTCTATAAAGAAAGCTGAGCACCAAAGAATTGATGCTTTTGAACTGTGGTGTTGGAGTAGACTCTTGAGAGTCCTTTGGACTGCAAGGAGATCCAACAAGTCCATCCTAAAGAATATCAGTCCTGAGTATTCGTTGGAAAGACTGAAACTGAAGCTGAAACTCCAATACTTTGGCCACCTGATGTGAAGAACTGACTCATTTGAAAAGGCCTTGATGCTGGGAAAGATTGAAGGCAGGAGGAGAAGGGGATGATGGAGGATGAGATGGTTGGATGGCATCAGTTACTGAGTGGACATGAGTTTGAGTAAACTGGGAGTTGTTGATGGACATGGAGGCCTAGCATGCTACAGTCCATGGGGTTGCAAAGAGTTGGACATGACTGAGCGACTGAACTGACTGAACTGAAAATCAATATTTGAAAGTCTTGCAGAATTCAAGGTCATCCCTTGCACCTTTCTATGTAAGTATATTTTCTCAGCAAAGAAACTCATCTGAAGAGGCTTGCTGAGATAGTAATCACCCCAGGGCCATATTGAAATAGTCATACTACACTTTCTTGTGGTATTGAATGTAAATAGTTCTTTATCCCTTGGGCTGCATTATAAATGTCAACCTATGTTCTACCTTCTTTAGTGTCTTTCAGGTAAATACATAATACTTGTTTGCCATTTCCAGGAAGCATCATCATATCTGGATTACTCAGGCATTTCCTTGCACACAATTCTTTATCCAAGATAAAAAGTTATTCAAGAACTTAAGTATTCTTATGTGAATGTCTGATTGCTATGTTGGTGATGGACAGGGAGGCCTGGCGTGCTGTGATTCATGGGGTCGCAAAGAGTCGGACACAACTGAGCGACTGAACTGAACTCAACTGATTGGTGGAATGAGCACATTGATTATATTTATTGTCTTATTGTTTGAGCTTCAGAAGCATTTAAAATTTTCAAAGGAAACTTTACATTTTTATATGAAAGGACTTGGTATAGCCAGAGGAGATAGTCATCTCACTTCTGACAGATTACAAACAATTCAAACACTCCTGATTTCTTAAAGATAATTAAGACAATTTTTGAATCCCACTGGTTCCTGTAGAAAATGGATTCCCAACTTTTCTGCAATTATAATGGTGGTGCTAGCGGAGAAGGCAATGGCATCCCACTCCAGTACTCTTGCCTAGAAACTCCCATGGATGGAGGAGCCTGGTAGGCTGCAGTCCATGGGGTTGCTGAGTCAGACACGACTGAGCGACTTCACCTTCACTTTTCACTTTCATGCATTGGAGAAGGAAATGGCAACCCACTCCAGTGTTCTTGCCTGGAGAATCCCAGGGATGGCAGAGCCCAGTGGGCTGCCGTCTATGGGGTCGCACAGAGTCGGACACGACTGAAGCGACTTAGCAGCAGCAGCAGCAGTGGTAAAGAATCTGCCTGCCAGTGCAGGAGATATAAGAGATATGGGTTGACAAGATCCCCTGGAGGAGGGCATGGCAACCCACTTTAGCATTCTTGCCTGGATAATCTGATGGACAGAGGAACCTGGAGGGCTCCTCAAACTATATTTGACTGAAGTGACTTAGCACAGTCAAATATAGTAAAGTAAACATTCTTCCTTAGGAACTAAAAGAGCATTAAAGATTATGCAACTTAAAATTAGCACTTTCAACAACTCTCAAATTCAAGTCTGCCTTATAATTTCATATCTATCTACCTTTTGGTAGAGTTGTCTGGAGAAGCACTTGATAGAATGACGGCTTTATGGAAATTATCAATAATCAATAACTTACTACAGCTTTTCATTTGGACTAGTGCCAGAAATTTCCCTATTTTGCCTCAATGAAATAGCAGCGAAATCTAAATTAGTAAAACCCAATGCTGCCTTATTTTAAAGCTTTCACTAAACTACATGGCTCTTAGTGTTTTATAATCTTTTTTAGTCACTGAAAATACACTTTTTTTTCCTCAAAAATATGACACACTTATCCTGTAAAATCCTATTATTTTTCTCTTCATCAATTTCATTCATAATACTGTTTGTATTGAATAAGTGGAGAATATATGTGGAGAATATAAACAGCTGCTGTCTTCCTTCCATCTCCTAGCTCTCTGGAAGAATATCCCTGTAGGAAGCTCTAAGTGAAAACATGCTAGAAAAGCAATTTGGGGGACTGTAGTTTAGAACAACGAAGTTGACACATCACAAAGCCATCACATTCCTTTTATAAACAGAGAAAAAAACTGATTATAATCTTAATGCTTTTATTAATAATAGGAAAAAAAGAACATACCATTGATTGCAACCTACTATGTACCAGTTACTTGGTATATTATGTCATTTAATATTATCAAATATTTATAATTACTTTGTTTCACTTATCAACTGGAATGAGAGTTATGCAAAAGAAGAACTTAAATTTGTCTTGTGTATTCCCAATGCCTGGAAGAGGTTCTGGAACTTGATCATTACTTTCTAAATAAATAAAGAAGCAGACCAACCAATAAAGAAGTTTAATGTGTCTAAAAAAATAAATAAATAAATCTTCAAGTCTTTTCCCATTTTCTAAACAATAGAAAAACTCATAAAAAAAACTTTCCAGCATTTGTCTGAAAAACTGCCTGGCTCTAAACAGATTTATTAGAAACTCTTACAAAAAGAAATCCAGATTTAATATCACTTGTTGATGGATCATAGTTTAAGATGGATAAAGGAGACTATCAGGTCAGATATACCTCAACAGATCTTGACTTACCCCTAAAACATGACTCCTTACCAAGTAAAAGTCTGCCTAGGTCAGATTTCACTGTTCACTATCTATCACTAGATCATAGGAAATTGGCTACTGTGTTTGTGGGAGTTGATTAGGCAAGTCCTAAATCTGTAGTCAGATTTCCACAAAGGATAGACTGAAACTTTCATGCATAGACTGGAATTCTTCTTCAGAGATGACCCAACTGTTTTAAATGCTTTGTAATGAACTGAACCAGTCCCACTCAGATGATCCAGAATAATCTTCGGTCCTTAAAGTCCCTTGATTATTGACTATAATTACTTCTACAAAATATCTTCACAGCAACACCTAATTTAACTTGAGACCTTAGCTTATCCACGTTGGCATACTAAATGATCATCATAGTTGGTCTGTATTAGTTTTCTATGGTTGCCATAACATGTATGTTGATACACTTAATGGGTGTGCCACATTTTCCTGAGGTGGGGGGCGGTTCATTTTTCTTCTTCTTTTTTTTTTTCTCTTTCTTCTTCAGATAGCACAATCCATATCGATCTATCTTCAAATTTGCTGATTATTTCTTCTGTCAACTCAAGTATAAATAATCAAGCTCATCTGATGTATACTTCACTTCAGCTATGACACTTATCAGCTTCAAAATTTCAATTTTTTCCTTTTATATCATTTCTCTCTCTTTATTGATATTCTATTTTTGATGTGACATTGTCATCATTTCTTCCTTTACTTTTTATTTCATGATTCCCTTCATTTATGAGAACATATTTATAGTGATCACCTTGAAGTCTTTTCCTGTTAAATGTGACATCTGGTTGCTCATACACACAGCCTGCTTTTGTTCCAATGTATGTACTCTACTTCACAGATTTTTTGCATGCTTTATACTTTGTTCTTGAAAAGTGGACATTATAAATAATGTATTATAAGAACTTTGGATACTACTGGTCTCCCCCACCTCAGGGCTGCATTATATTAGTGATGTCTATGTCCCTCACTCAACATTGCTATATCTATGGTGTTATTCATCAGGCAGGCTTTTTCTTTAAATAATTGTCACCAGTTTTATTGAGGCAAGGGTGCTGGTGCTCCTCACACTGTCATCTAGAAGTCTTCTCTCTACTTCTATTTTGAAGATTATACTGTGCCCACTTAGATAATCCAGAATACATCCTATTTTTAAGATCAACTAACTAGCAAATTTAAATTTATATGTAACTTTAAATTACATGTTTCTATGTAATGTAACATAGTCACAGGTTCTGGGGTTTAAGAAGTAGACATTTTTGGGGGAATGGGGAGTGTTTCTATCTACTGCAATGACATAGCAAACAGTGGTATTGGACTCTATTAACTATATCCCCAGAATATAATGATTTATATTCCAGTTTAGCCTAAAACATCACCAACACAGTCAATGAGAATTAATATGAGCATATTTTCTCTTCTTGTGTCAAACGAGGCACACTTTTCTGTCTTTGTGTAATACAGGTGCTGCTGCTGCTGCTGCTAAATCGCTCCAGTCATGTCCAACTCTGTGCGACCCCATAGACGTCAGCCCACCAGGCTCCCCCGTCCTTGGGATTCTCCAGGCAAGAATACTGGAGTGGGTTGCCATTTCCTTCTCCAATGCAGGAAAGAGAAAAGTGAAAGTGAAGTCGCTCAGTCGTGTCCGACTCTTAGTGACCCCATGGACTGCAGCCTACCAGGCTCCTCCGTCCATGGATTTTCCAGGCAAGAGTACTGGAGTGGGGTGCCATTGCCTTCTCCAAATACAGGTGCTAAGAATATTTATATGTTCTTGTGTTTAAAAAAAATATAGGAAGCAAGCAAAACCAACTTTAGGTATTTATTCCTATTTATTTTTAAGACAAGACTGTGAACCAAATTCAGTAACTAGTCAAGAGTGATAGCATGCTTATTAAAACTCCTTTCAAGACTAGTTTCTCACTGTTCAAAGCCATTAATTTATAACCTCTCCCCTAATTCAACTAGTTTCCTGTTTTGAAAGATCCATCTTAAGGTGACTCAGTTCCTACCATAAAAGTCCTGAACATCTGTTTTTCAAATATCCAAAATTTGTGACATTACTGAAGCTCTGTTAAGGAGTGTGTGTATGTGCATGTGGGTGCTTTGTGTGCCTGTTTTTCTCCATTTTTATAAGAAGTCTAAATGCTAAGCTTTGCTTTATTATCTGATTTTCCTGGTGATCATTTTTTTTTTTTAATTCGACAATTGACAATGAATCCAGAAGGTAAGTAGAAACAAGATATTTACAGTGGAATGCTAGAAAGTTAAAAGGAAGCAATCCATACTGTGATGTTGTACATTCCATTTTGGCATATCTTTAGAATAAACTATCTTTAGAATAGGGATAATGGAAGCAGAAAATGATGTTGCAATCATTCAGTTACAAAGAACTCTAAAGTGCAAGAATTAGGGTTTTAGAGAAACGTTAAGAAAAACACAGATTTTTTTTGATGGTTGTTGCTTTTTTCTCCTCCAAGATGTCCATGGTTTACTTATTGAGATTAAAATATGTATGGTTGTTGCTTTGCTTATTCATTTTCTATTGAATCTATTTTTAGAATATTCAATGTCTCTATTGAAACTAAAGACCATGGCATCTGGTCCCATTATTTCATGACAAATAGATGGGGAAGCAGTAGAAATAGTGACAGACTTTATTTTTGGGGGGGCTCCAAAATCACTGCAGATGGTAACTGCAGCCATGCAATTAAAAGATGCTTGTTCCTTGGAAGAAAAGTTATGACAGAACTAGACACCATATTAAAAAACAGAGACATTACTTTGCCAACAATGGTCCATCTAGTCAAAGGTATGGTTTTTCCAGTAGTCATGTATGGATGTGAGAGTTGGACTATAAAGAAAGCTGAGCACTGAAGAATTGATGCTTTTGAACTGTGGTGTTGGAGAAGACTCTTGAGAGTCCCTTGGACTGCAAGGAGATCCAACCAGTCTATCCTAAAGGAGATCAGTCCTGAATATTCATTGGAAGGACTGATGTTGAAGCTGAAACTGCAATACTTTGGCCACCTGATGCAAAAAACTGACTCATTAGAAAAGACCCTGAGGCTGGGAATGATTGAAGGCAGAAGGAAAAGGGGATGACAGAGGATGAGATGGTTGGATGGCATCAGCGACTCAATGGACATGAGTTTGAGTAAGCTCCAGAAATTACTGATGGACAGAGAGGCCTGGAGTGCTGCAGTCCATGGGCTCACAAAGACTCGGACATGACTGAGCAACTGAGCTGAACTGTACTGATTGAATCTATTCAGTCTTTCTTTCCTATTCATTTCACTAATAAAGTTAACAGAAGTGAAATATGTTTTTCTTTTATGTCACCATAAAGAAAGAGGAATTAAATAGTTGCAGATGTTTTGCAGAGTTTTTCTACTCATTATTTGCATCAGTATTCTCTGAAGTCATACTATATCACTGTTGAATACTATGCTAATGTAAAATATACAGTAGGTAAATACTTGAACTTATGGAGCAAGAAGAGATCTGGATATCATAACCAATAGTTTTCAACCCTGTCTGTAGGTTGAAATCACCCTGTGAAAGCACATCTCTCAGTGGTAGGCCTTGGTTTCTCCATAGATGATTCTGATCATTGGTGGTAGTTTGACACTACTAATATAATTAATCTGCCCTACTCTGAATTTTTGGAAACAGAGATTCCCAGAGGTTATGTCTTCATTCAAGGCTTTCAAACTAGTGGTAGTTGTGAAATTATAATATGTTATTCCTGATGTCAAAGTGCGAAACCTGACAAAATAAATCATGAAAATAAAGCTGATATTATAATCCATGCCTTGAAATATTTATATTGCTAGTTAATTTAGGTTGTGTTTGCAATATTTAGGTTAAATGTTATTGTTTAGTCACTAAGTCGTGTCTGACTCTTGAGACCCCATGGACTGTAGCTCACCAGGCTCCTCTGCACATGAGATTTCCCAGGCAAGAATACTAGAGTGTGTTGCCATTTCCTTCCCCATTAGATTAAATAGTTTACCTTAAAACATTCTGATTCCTGTGTATCAAGCATCAAGAAATAATTACCTATGGGTCAAATTGAGCCTGTCACACATTTTGTATGGCCTGTGAGCTATGAATTGCTTTTGTATTTTTAATTAATTCACAAAATTTTTAGGAACAATAATATGTGGTACATATGAAAATTATATGTAATGAAGATTCAGCATCTGTGAATAAAATGCTATTAGAAAATTCATTCTTATTCACTCTAGTACTATCTGTGTTTATTTCCATGTCACAATTTGGGTAGTTATAACAGAGATTACTGTGCCCATAAAGCATAACCTGTTTATGTTATGGCCTGTTGCAGAAAAGATTTACCAAACCTTGCTTTATAACAAGGAATTAAAAGTTCTGGATCTGTGCAAATTAGTGGGTGTGTTGTGTGTGTAACTGTGCAGCATATGGAGTGGTTGAATGCATTCTTGCGTGTGCTCCTCTGTATTCCTTTAATGACACTCATTATTCTATTTGACTTTAATTGTGTTCTTGAGTTGATATGTTAAAGATTAATGACACATTTATACTAATCAAGATTCACAGAAACGTGAAGATAAAGCAAAGAATAGAAGGCAGAATGGTTAAAGATTTTGTTTTCATTTTTCTTTTTCTTCTGGAGAACGTCTTAGGATTTTATGTGTAAGGGATTTAAGCAGTTATAGCAAACTTGCCAGAGGATGTATGCATAACTCTGCCACAAACTTGTCATAAAACTGACAGGACACCTATGCTATACTAAGTGGAAAAATATGACAAGCTGATGGGCCGTGTTAATCATTTGGGGTTTAATTGAGTATGAGTATACGCAATATTTTGGAGAAGGCAATGGCACCCCGCTCCAGTACTCTTGGAGTACTGGAGTACTCCAGTACTCCTGGAAAACCCCATGGATGGAGGAACCTGGTGGGCTGCAGTCCATGGGGTTGCAAAGAGTCAGACCCAACTGAGCGACTTCACTTTAACTTTTCACTTTAATGCATTGGAAAAGGAAATGGTGACCCACTCCAGTGTTCTTGTCTGGAGAATCCTGGGGACGGGGGAGCCTGGTGGGCTGCCGTCTATGGTGTCACACAGAGTCGGACACGACTGAAGTGACTTAGCAGCAGCAGCAGCATACATAATATTTGCATATGTCTCTAGCTGAGAAAGATAACTTCAAAACTGGATGCTTGATGAGATAGTAGTAATTGTCACAAAACAATGTGGGTGTCTGTCCCCAGAGCAAGATATTATATGTTAATAGATATAAACTATTGAAGGGCTTCCTGTACAAATGTTGCTACTAAGTAATCAACATTTCCAGTGGTTAACATGGGATGGTGAGGACAGTTTCCTGTAGGTTATGTGAATATGAGTCAACTTGTTACCCATTATAAACAACAATGGCAACAATAACAGTAATAACAATAGGGGCAGCATCAAGCACTACTTATACAAAACTCATTCAAATCCTCACAGACACCCTACGAGGTAGAGGCTATTACACTGTGCTATGTACACTGGTTCCAAATAGGAAAAGGAAAAGGAGTAAGTACGTCAAGGCTGTATATTGTCAGCCTCCTTATTTAACTTATATGCAGAGTGCATCATGGGAAACCCTGGGCTGGAGGAAGCACAAGCTGGAATCAAGATTGCCGGGAGAAATATCAACAACTTCAGATATGCAGATGACACCACCCTTATGGCAGAAAGTGAGGAGGAACTAAAGAGCCTCTTGATGAAAGTGAAGGAGGAGAGTGAAAAAGTTGGCTTAAAGCTCAACATTCAGAAAACTAAGATCATGGCATCCGGTTCCATCACTTCATGGCAAATAGATCGGGAAACAGTGTCAGACTTTATTTTTCTGGGCTCCAAAATCACTGTGGATGGTGATTGCAGCCATGAAATTAAAAGACATTTGCTCCTTGGAAGGAGAGTTGAAAGTTATGACCAACCTAGACAGCACATTAAAAAGCAGAGACATTACTTCGCCAACAAAGGTCCGTTTAGTCAAGGCTATGGGTTTTCCTGTGGTCATGTATGGATGTGAGAGTTGGACTGTGAAGAAGGCTGAGCGCCGAAGAATTGATGCTTTTGAACTATGGTGTTGGAGAAGACTCCTGAGAGTCCCTTGGACTGCAAGGAGATCCAACCAGTCCGTCCTAAAGGAGATCAGTCCTGGGTTTCCATTGGAGGGACTGATGTTGAAACTGAAACTCCAATACTTTGGCCACCTCATGCAGAGAGCTGACTCATCTGAAAAGACCCTGATGCTGGGAAAGATTGAGGGCAGGAGAAGAAGGGGAGGAGAGAGGATGAGATGGTTGGATGGCATCACCAACTCAATGGACGTGGGTTTGGGTGGACTCCGGGAGTTGATGATGGATAGGGAGGCCTGGTGTGCTACGATTCACGGAGTTGCAAAGAGTTGGACATGACTGAGCAACTGAACTGAACTGAACTGATGTACACTGTACATCATACTGTACAGATGAGGAAAATAAAACACAGACAAGTCAAGTAGATTGACCAAGGTCATACAACTAGGAAAAGGAAGAATTTGATTTGGAAGGAAGAAGGCAATTTGATTGTACTTTTTGCTCATAAATATCTTTTACTTCTTACTTAAACTGCAGATTATATAGCATTTACATTAAACATCAGAATCATGTTTTAGAAAACAAGAAAAAAATATGATTCAAGATATGACTTTTTTCCAAGGGATTTGAAAACATGCATAGATAAATAAGTAGATAAATTTATTTTGGCTTTTTTAACTGAAAAACAGGAATTCTACTAATGACTATCTCTCAGGATATAGGCAGTTAGGTATGTGAGCTTTTTCCAAGGAAAACAGAACACTTTAAGCTTATAATAACATGGTTACTTTCCCCCTTAACTTGTTAAAAAAAATGACTACTTTTCACATTTGCCAGCCTGAGCCTAAGGCAATATTTTTGTGGTTGTATCTGTGATAATCTGATACTGCTCCTGGGGGTAAAATTCACAAAAGGGCCTCAATTGTTTTAACTCTAGTTCACACTGAACCTCCATCAGTTTGTTAATTACTATGTAAATCTTCCAGTCAGTTAGTTCCAGAGCTATCTGCTACACTATACTGTGATTCTCTGTATTTGGCTCTGCTTCAGTTTTTCATGTTGGCAGTTTACCCATGACCTCAACATTCTAATGGATCTAAGAAGGGTTGTAGATTTTCAGTTTTTTGAGTCTTAATCTGAAGTGAGAACAGAAGTGATGGCTTCAAATCTCTGTACATATGGCAGCAGATACCACCTCTTCTTCACCTTTGAGTCATTTACAATTAACTTATTTGTACCTATATTCCTATGGCAGTTCTCATATATATTTTTGATTTATACTTATAAGTTGACATTTTAAATGTAGTATAAATTAGTAAACTATTTCAATATATGTATGGTAATGTTTATTCTTTTCCCCCTAATTTAGACATTTAGAGAAATTTCAGCTAGCAACCTCAACTTGGAAACAAAATTAAATATTTGAGCTGAATTGTAAAATATTTATGGCTTTATGAGTGGCTTTTATCAGAAGAGTTATTTCCTTTCTAGGAAAATTTCCCCTTTAATTTCTACATAATTTTAAGATATATATTTTAATTTATGCATTTAATTAATAACCAGGACATAACAATTAATTAAATGTATACATATACATATGTTTATACTTCTAGGTTCTTTATTATACTTTTTCTTTCTTTGCTGTCTCTAATTTTCACTCTAAATATAATATAAGAGCACTACTTATAAAAATGTTTTAACTGATGAAATCAGCAAGACACAATTTCAGTGCTGATCTTTCTTCCTTTAATTATCTTATCTCCTCCAAATTAACCTTATTGCATAAAACAGATTGTAATATCTATTTGGCTGAGCTGCTGTAAGAATTAAAAATTATGTATGCAAGCTTCATTCTCCACAGTACATGCCATGTAGTTAGAAATTAAATGAAGGGCAGTGACAGCACATTATTGAACATGTACATTTTATTAAACATCATCAAAGTGTTATCCTCCAAAGCTATTAAATGTCAGAAATAAAAGTTCAAGTGAAGAAGTTCACCTTAAAATTAAACGTGTTTATTTTCCTCTTAAAGAACTTATCATGTCTGATGTACAATCTTTCCTTGTTCAATTTAATACAATGGAAACAAAATTCAACTTGGGTTAATGATAAATGTTGTTTTATTGCCAAAAGGGCTGTTCTTCCCCAAAAATACGTACAGTAGGAGACCCACATTCCTATAATGAATCACCAAATGTTTTGCCCTTGGCCAGGATGGAAACCATAGACAAACCTATAATCTATTAGATGCTGTCTATTAGATAAAAAAAAGAATGCAGCCTAACATAATATAGTTCTATGGGAAAACCAATTAATGTTTTATTTTTCTGAATGTTCAAAATGTTAGGCATATAACTCATTTTGCTTCTGTGTGTTTTAGAAAAGCATAGAGCAAAACATCTTTATAGGTGAAGCAGAAATAGGAGAAATAATGGTCTGGAAGATTTGTAAGATGCTACATCCCAAAGTTCTCTCTTAAGATGGACTGGAAGTGAACCTCTATACATTTTCCAAGTAAATTGGCAAAGCAATTGTATCAAGCTATTCTACAAGGCCTTCTAGAACTAACACGCAAAAAAGATTTACTTTTCATCATAGAGGACTGGAATGCAAAAGTAGGAAGTCAAGAGATAACTGGAGTGATACACAAACTTGGCCTTGGAGTACAAAACAAAGCAGGTTAAAGGCTAACAGGGTTCTGCCCAGAGAACACACTGGTCATAGCAAACACCCTCTTCCAACAACACAAGAGAAGACTCTACACATGGACATCACCAGATGGTCAACATCAAAATCAGATTGATTATATTCTTTGCAGCCAAAGATGGAGAAGCTCTATACCGTCAGCAAAAACAAGACCGGGAGCTGACTGTGGCTCAGATCATGAACTCCTTATTCAAAATTTCAGACTGAAATTGAAGAAAGTAGGGAAAACTAAACCTTTCAGGCATGACCTAAATCAAATCCCTTACAATTATACAATGGAAGTGACAAATAGATTCAAGGGATTAGATCTGACAGACAGCCTGAAGAACTATGGATGTAGATTCATGACATTGCACAAGACGCAGTGATAAAGACCATTCCCAAGAAAAAGAAATGCAAAAAGGCAAAATGGCTGTCTGATGAGGCTTTACAAATAGCTGGGAAATGAAGAGAAGCAAAAGGCAAGGAAAAAAGGAAATATATACCCATTTGATTGCAGAGTTCTTAAGCATACGAAGGAGAGACAAGAAAACCTTCCTTAGTGATCAATGCAAAAAAAGAGGAAAGAATAGAATAGGAAAGAGTAGAGACCTATTCAAGAAAATTAGAGATACCAAGGGAACATTTCATGCAAAGATGGGCACATAAAGGACAGAAATGGAATGGACTTAACAGAAGCAGAAGATATTAAGAAGAGATGGCAAGAATACACAGAAGAACTATACAAAAAAATGTGCTCATGACCCAGATAATCACGATGGTGTGATCACTAACCTAGAGTCAAGCATCCTGGGATGTGAAGTCAAGTGGGCCTTAGGAAGCATCACTGCAAACAAAGCTAGTGGAGGTGATGGAATTCCAGTTGAGCTATTTCAAATCCTAAACGATGATGCTGTGAAAGTGCTGCACTCAATATGCCAGCAAATATGGAAAACTCAGCAGTGGTCACAAGACTGGAAAAGGTCAGTTTTCATTCCAATCCCAAAGAAAGGGAATGTCACAGAATGTTCAAACTACAACACAATTGCACTCATCTCACACACTAGCAAAGTAATGTTGAAAATTCTCCAAGCTAGGCTTCAACGGTAAGTGAACCATGCACTTTCAGATGTTCAAGCTGGATATAGAAAAGGCAGAGGAACCAGAGATCAAATTGCTAACATCCATTTGATCATAGAAAAAGCAAGAGAATTCCAGAAAAACATCTACCTCTGCTTTGTTGATTACACCAAAGCCTTTTATGGATCACGAGGAAAATTCAAGAGATGGGAATACCAGATCACCTGACCTGCTTCCTGAGAAATCTGTATGCAGCTCAAGAAGCAACAGTTAGAACCAGACATGGAACATGGACTGGTTCTAAATTGGGAAAGGAGTATGTCAAGGCTGGATATTGTCACCCTGTTTATTTAATGTACATACTGAGTACAATATGTGCAATGCCAGGCTGGATGAAACACAAGCTGAAATCAAGATTGCCAGGAGAAATATCAGTAACCTCAGATACACAGCTCTGTGTGGCAGAAATTTAAGAGGAACTGAAGCACCTCTAGAAGAAAGTGAAAGAGGAGAGTGAAAAATGTTGAGTTAAAACTCAGCATTGAAAAAACAAAGATCATGGCATCCAATCCCATCACTTCATGGCAAATAGATGGGGAAACAATGGAAACAGTCAATAATTTATTTTCTTGGACTCCAACATCACTGCATATGGTGAATGTATCCAGGAAATTAAAAGACACTTACTTCTTGGAAGAAAAGCCATGACCAACCTAGACAACATATTAAAAAGAAGAGGCATGTTTTTGCCAACAAAGATCTGTCTTGTCAAAGCTATGGTTTTTCTAGTAGTCATGTATGGATATGAAAGTTGGAAAATAAAGAAAAATGAGCACCATAGACTTGATGCTTTTGTATTGTGGTGTGAAGAAGACACTTGAGAGTCCCTTGGACTACAAATAGATCAAACCGAAAGGAAATCAGTCCTGAATAGTCATTGGAAGGGCTGATGCTGAAACTCCAATATTTTGGCCACCTGATGAGAAGAACTGCATCACTGAAAAAGACCCTGATACTGGGAAATTTTGAAGGCAGGAAAAGAAGAGGATGACAGAGGATAACTTGGTTGGATGGCATCATAGACTCTATGGGCATGTGTTTGAGCAAGCTCTGGGAGATGGTGACAGACAGGGAAGCCTGGGATGCTGCAGTCCATGGGGTTGCAAAGTCGGACATGACAGAGATTGAACTGACTGATTTTATCAAGTGAATTTGACACAACAATATGGGCAGGTCTTTGCTGTTTCAAGTTGTGCTGTTGAGCTCAAATTATTTCATTTTCTCCAACTATTTCACTCAGTCAGTTACATTTTAGAGTCATATTAAAAAAAATGATTTTGTGTCTATAAAACTGTTAAAGAAATAATGACATATAAAACAATACTTTTTCCCCCCATCTGGTACAAATGTTTGTGTTCTAAGCTGTACCTGTTTTACTAAAAAATGCACAACAAGCTCCATGCACTACTGCTCCTCCTGCATAATTAGTATCCTCCACCCTTATTCCCAGAGTCCAGACATTCTTCACCCTTCCTGTTCATTCAATCATTGTCTTTCAGATTTCACAGAAGCAAGCCTTTAAGGTTAGATACAATAGCAGAAAACTAGCAAGCTCCAAGATAAAATGGGACAGACATTCTTTATTTTATTATTGTAATCTGTAGTTCTTTTTATACCTTCCCTATGTCATCAGAGTTTCTCTATATTAAAGAAAACAAAATTAAAATTCAACCTCTCATCCACTCTGTGAGTCTTAAAGGTATTATGATCAGTCTGTCTAGTCACTTCAGGAATGTTATAGTCATGGTCTGAGCAACTACTAACTCATAAAAACACAGATTGCAGTGCCAATATTTTATGCGATGAGCCTAACATGCTACTTTGCCAACAAAGGTCCCTCTAGTCAAGGCTGTGGTTTTTCTAGTAGTCATGTATGGATGTGAGAGTTGGACTATAAAGAAAGCTGAATGCCAAAGAATTGATGTTTTTGAACTGTAGTGTTGGAGAAGACTCTTGAGAGTCCCTTGAACAGCAGAGACAACCAACCAGTCCATGCTAAAGAAGATCAGTCCTGGGTGTTCATTGGAAGGACTAATATTGAAGCTGAAACTCCAATACTTTGGCCACCTGATGCCAAGAGCTGACTCATTCGAAAAGACCCTGATGCTGGGAAAGATCGAGGGCAGGAGGAGAAGGGGACAAGAGAGGATGAGATGGCTGGATGGCATCACTGACTCGATGGACATGAGTCTGAGTGAACTCCGGGAGATGGTGATGAACAAGGAGGCCTGACGTGCTGCGGTTCATGGGGTCGCAAAGAGTCGGACACAACTGAGCGACTCATCTGAACTGAACTAACATGCTACCTTCCAGTTTATTCCCCATGCCTTTGTAAAAGCATCTGGACTGAAGTAGAATTATTTCTTCTTTCATTCTTTATGCATGAGACTGAAATCTACTAAACCCTACCAGGTACTGAACTGTGTTTTGGTGGTTAGTAGTGAACAAAATAAACATAAATCCCCACTTTCATGACCTTCAGGTTTTAGTAGAATCAAGATCATGAACATAAAAACTAAGAAAACTATATATTGTAACAAGTGGAATGGTGTTGTAAGTGGCAAATACAGAGAGGAGGCTAGAAAGTGTTGGATGTGTGTGCATGCGTATGCGTACAGGATTTAGCGATTTAAGTATAGGGTGACTGTGGAAGTCCTCACTAAGCAGGTGACTTTTCAGTGACTGAGATAAGGAAAACCATATGTATAACTGGAGAAAGATTCCCAAACAAAAGAAAGAGTATCACAGTTCAGTTCAGTTCAGTCGCTCAGTCGTGTCCGACTCTTTGTGACCCCATGAATTGCAGCACGCCAGGCCTCCCTGTCCATCACCAACTTGCGGAACTCACTCAGACTCATGTCCATCTAGTCAGTGACGCCATCCAGCCATCTCATCCTCTGTCGTCCCCTTCTCCTCCTGCCCCCAATCCCTCCCAGCATCAGAGTCTTTTCCAATGAGTCAACTCTCTGCATGAGGTGGCCAAAGTACTGGAGTTTCAGCTTCAGCATCATTCCTTCCAAAGCAATCCCAGGGCTGATCTCCTTCAGAATGGACTGGGTGGATCTCCTTGCAGTCCAAGGGACTCTCAAGAGTCTTCTCCAACACCACAGTTCAAAAGTATCAATTCTTCGGCGCTCAGCTTTCTTCACAGTCTTACAGAGACCTCAAAATAGGCAGCTTTATCCAATTTACTCCATGACTGTCTCTGAACTATTTATCAGTTACTAGAATGTCACTCCATACTGCCTCTAGTTGAAAACTCCAGTGTTTTTCTGCACATCACAGATAAAATAATTTAGACATCCTTTAATAACAGAGTGACCTTCATGCTGGGAATATTTTCTACTTTATTTTCACCATTTTGTTCACATTTGCATAGAATAATACTAAATATTCCATTGTATCTGTTCAGAATGACTGAAATGAAGGAATGGATTGTTTTTATGTCCAATACTCTTTATCTCTCTCTTTTGAAGAATAGATCTGGCATGATTAAAAACTTTGTTGGCTATTCACCTCTCTTTTATACTACTTCTATTTATTTTCTTCTGCTCTCATCATACTTTTTGATCCACATTTCCATCTCCCCAAAAGCCACTCTATTATAGGTTCCTTTTAAAAATTTTAATGATTATATTTCTCAGTCAAAGCTGAGGAAGCAAAGAAGTGTTGAATGGTCAACAAAGTTCACTCTTTCATTTAATCTCTGTCCTTAAGTATCTGTCTCATCTGGCACCAAGCAGAAGAATTTTAATTGCTAGGTAACAAATTGCTGAATACTAACAAATCTCTGGTAAGTGTCAGCATTATGTCATTTTTCTCTAAAAGTCAAAGTCATAAAAATCAGTGAAGCATCAGTAAATGACATTACAGACTTCATCTCCTTCAACTCTATAAATCTTTCCCTAGGTTTCACATGCTCAGTATAAATCATGTCAGTCAATAATGCCTATTATAAATAGGGTGATCACACAATTTACCAAACAAGCAGGAATTTTTTGCAAGTATCCATAAATGAGCACTGTAAAAATTAATCCACAATAATAGATATGAAGCAAAACTGGACTTATGTTTACTCTACTTATATTACTTTTAATAAAGGTAGTATCACGTAGCTGCTACCAGATCAGTTTTTAGAATCACAGAGAACAGAGTTTGTATCCCACTGTTTGTAAAACAGCTCTAGGACATTGGGGAAATCTAACATTTTTAAACCTCACTCTCTATTTTTGCAGAGTGTAACTNAAGAATTATTAATTGAAAAGATCCCAAACTGAATGTAAAAATGAATTGCTTTAAAAGAGAAAATATGGCTTTTAAAGTACACCATTTATTTTAAATGAAAATACAACCTCAACTTTAATATGTCATAGTGCTATTTATAAAAGTGCTATCAAAACTCTTATCATTTTGACAGATCATTTGAAAATATAGCAAAAATTGTCAAAAATTGCTGAAAAACTTTTTGCCATATGGGTAAGATCAAAATAAGTAATGAAACTTTTTTTTTAAAGAAGAGAATATTAGAATATTTTTATATGACTCTGAAATAAATAAATAAAAATAAATTGGAAGTAATTGTGTTGTTTATCTGCTCAGTGGTGTCTGACTCTTTTGCAACCCCATGAACCTTTCAGGCTCCTCTGTCCATGGGATTTTCCAGGCAAGAATACTGGAGTGGGTTGCTGTTTCCTTCTCTAGGGGATCTTCCTGACCCAGGAATCAAACCCACATCTCCTGCATTGGTATGTGTGTGTGTGTGTGTGTGTGTAAAAGTCACTCCGTGGTGTCCAACTCTTTGTGACCCCGTGGAATAAACAGTCCATGGAATTCTCCAGGCCAGAATACTGGAGTGGTTAGCCTTCATTGGTAGGCAGATTCTTTACCATTGAGCCATGAGCTTCTCTTGGAAATAAATTACAGGATATTACTAGAACTGTATAATCATTGGTCTATAATAAAAAGCACCTACTAATATCTGAAGCTATTTAAGTATAATTCTACGTGAAATTTTTGAGGTGTAGTTGCTCATTCCACTTCAATCGCTTAGTTGTGTCTGACTCTTTGAGACCCCATGGACTGTAGCATGCCAGGCCTCCTTGTTCTTCACCAACTCCTGGAGTTTACTCAAACAAATGTCCATTGAGTTGGTGATGCCATCCAACCATCTCATCCTCTGTCGTCCCCCGCCCTCAGTCTTTCTCAACATCAGGGTCTTTTCCAGTGAGTCAGTTCTTCGCATCACGTGGCCAAAATATTGAAGTTTCAGCTTCAGCATCAGTCCTTCCAATGAGTATTCAGAACTGATCTCCTTTAGGATGGACTGGTTGGATATCCTTGCAGTCCAAGGGACCCTCAAGACGCTTCTCCAACATCACAGTTCAAAAACATTAATTCTTCGGTGTTCAGCTTTCTTTATAGTCCAATTCTCACATCGATACATGACTACTGGAAAAATCATAACTGTGACTAGGTGGACCTTTGTTGGCAAAGTAATGTCTGTGCTTTTCAGTATGCTGTCTAGGTTGGTCATAACTTTTCTTCCTAGGAGAAAAGGTCTTTTAATTTCAAAGCTGCAGTCACCATCTGCAATGATTTTGGAGCCCCCCAAAATAAAGTCTTTCACTGTTTCCTCATCTATTTGCCACAGATAAGAAGGCCTTCATCAGTGATCAATGCAAAGAAATAGAGGAAAACAATAAAATGGGAAAGACTAGAGATCTCTTCAAGAAAAATTGAGATACCAAGGGAAAATTTCATGCAAAGATGGACACAATAAAGGACAGAAATGGTATGGACCTAACAGAAGCAGAAGACATTAAGAAGAGGTGGCAAGAATACACAGAAGAACTGTACAAAAAAGATCTTCACAACCCAGAAAATCACAATGGTGTGATTACTCATCTAGAGGCAGACATCCTGGAATGCGAAGTCAAGTGGGCCTTAGGAAACATCACTATGAACAAAGCTAGTGAAGGTGATGGAATTCCAGTTGAGTTGTTTCAAATCCTGAAAGATGATGCTGTGAAAGTGCTGCATTCAATCTGCCAGCAAATTTGAAAAACTCAGCAGTGGCCACAGGACTGTAAAAGGTCAATTTTCATTCCAATCCCAAAGAAAGGCAATGCCAATGAATGTTCAGACTATTGCACAATTGCTCTCATCTCACACGCTAGGAAAGTAATGCTAAAAATTTTCAAAGCCAGGCTTCAACAATACGTGAACCATGAACTTCCAGATGTTCAAGCTGGATTTAGAATAGGCAGAGGAACCAGAGGTCAAATTGCCAACATCTGTTGAATCATCAAAAAAGCAAGAGTTCCAAAAAAACATCTACCTCTGCTTTATTGACTATGCCAAAGCCTTTGACTGTGTGGATCACAACAAATGTGGAAAATTCTTAACAAGATAGGAATACCCGACCACCTGACCTGCCTCCTGAGAAATCTGTATGCAGTTGTAGTTGCTAACATTGTGGAAATGAAGGCTGAGTGCCCAGGTAGCATGAGTGAGAGGAAGCCAGTAGTGTAACTGTCTGGGACTCCCAGAGATTGTGAGATTCTTCTAATGCACCCCTAACAACTGCACTCTACTTGTGAACCTCCAGGAATGTTAATTGGACATATTTGATAAAGCGGAACAAAGTTCAAGAATGAAATCTTACTGAAATGAATTTTGAAATAAGTACTTATATTTGAGAGAGAATGGAAGTGAGTATAGAAGTTTTTAGGAAATCCTACTTTTAATTTTTTTCATATCACAACATGGTTTTAAAACCCTTTCACAACAATTTTCACATTTGATACTATTTTCCCCCAAACTTGTTCATTTAAAGAGTAAGCCTTACATAAATTGTAAGGCTGAAATATTAATTTAGAAAAAAATTTCCCTGAGAAAAATAAAATAATTCAGTAACTGATGCCCTCAACATAAATATAATGTTAACTAGTAAAGAAAAATATAAAAATTTACTTTTCTCTCCATCAAAGTCACTGATGTTGATTTCAGTATTCCTTGAGAATTCCATGTTAATTCCTACTTCAAGATTTCACTCTTACTCTTTCGAAGCTCTGGATCTCTCTTGTTCTGTTTTTATAGTTTCCCATTAGATTTTAGGTTCCATGAAGTGCACTAGTATATCTCATTTATTTCTTTCACTTAATGCCTAGAACAAGTACTGAGACATAGTGGGGGTTAGTTGATTTATTTTAAATGGAGAGACATAAATATATTTATCCAATTGCATACTGGGAACAGGGCTTCCCAGGTGGCTCAATGGTAAAGAATTTGCCTGCCAATGCAGAAGATATGAGTTTGATTGCCTTTGTGGATCACAGCCTTTTCATGAAAAAAGGGTGTGCATAATTTGGTGAATCTATGAGCCATGCTGTACAGGGCCGCCCAAGATGGACAGGTCACAGTGAAGAATTCTGACAAAATGTGGTCCTCTGGAAGAGGAAATGTCAATACACTCCAGTATTCTTGCCTAGAGAACACCATGGACAGTGTGAAAATGTAAAAAGATATGACACTGAAAGATAACCCCCACCTCCAGGTTGGGAGGTGTCCAATATGCTACTGGGGAAATGTGGAGGGCAATTACTAATAGCTTCAGAATGAATGAAGTGGCTGGGCCAGAGTGGAAGTGGGCTCACTTGTGGATGTGTCTAATGGTGAAAATAAAGTCTGATGCTGTAAAGAATGATATTGCATAGGAACCTGGAATGTTAGGTCCATGAATCAAGGTAAATTGCATGTGGTCAAACAGGACATGGCAAGATGAACATCTACATCTTGGGAATCAGTGAACTAATGGGGTGGGAACAGACAAATTTAATTCAGATGAGCATTATATCTACTACTGTAGGCAAGATTTCCTGGGAAGAAATGAAGTAGCTCTCACAGTCAACAAAAGAATCCAAAATTCAGTACTTGTGTGCAGTCTCCAAAATGACAGAATAATGTGTGTTTGTTTCTGAGTCGTGGCTCAGACGGTAAAGTTTCTGGCTGCAATACAGGAGACCTGGGTGCGATCCCTGTGTCAGGAAGATCCCCTGAAGAAGGAAATGGCAACCCACTCTGGTACTCTTGATGTTGATCTCAGTATTCCTTGAGAATTCCATGTTAATTCCTACTTCAAGATTTCACTGGCAAATCCCATGGATGGAGAAGCCTGGTAGCCACAGTCCATGGGGTCGCAAAAAGTCGGACATGACGGAGTGACTTCACTTTTCCGAGGTAAACTATTTGACACCAGAGTAATACAAGTCTAAGCCGCAAATACTGATGCTGAAGAAGCTGAAGTTAAATGGTTCTATGAAGATCTACAACACCTTCTAGAACTAATAGCAAAGAGGGTGTCATTTTCATCATAAGGGTTTGAAATGCCAAATTAGGAGGTCAAGAGATCCCCAGACTAACAGGCAAATTTGTATTGGTGTGCAAAAGGAAGCAGGGCAAAGGTTAACAGAGTTTTGTGAAGATGACACTGCTCATAGAAAACACCCTCTTTCAAAACACAAGAGACTTCACACGGGGATATCATCAGATGAGCAATACCGAAATCAGATTGTTTATGCTCTTTACAGCCAAAGATGGAGAAACTCTATAGAAACAGCATAAAAAAGACCTGGAGATGACTGTGGCTGAGATCATGTTCACCTTATTGTTAAATTCACACTTAAATTGAAGAAAGTAGGGAAAAACCACTAGGCCATTCAAGTATGACATAACTCAAACCTCTTATGAGTGTACAGTGGATGTGATAAATATATTCAAGGGATTAGACCTGATAGAAAGAGTGCCTGAAGAACTATGGATGGATGTTCATAACATTGCACAGGAGACCATGACCAAAATCATCTCAAAGAAAAATAAAATGAAAGAAGACAAAGTAGTTGTCTGAGGAGGTTTTACAAATAACTGAAGAAAAATGTGAAGTGAAAGGCAGGGGAGAAAGGGAAATGTATACTGAACTGAGTGAAGAGTTGCAGAGAATAGATAGGAGAGGTAAGAAAGACTTCCTAAATGAACAGTGCAAAGAAATAGAGGAAAACGATAGAATGGGAAAGACTAGAGATCTGTTCAAGAAGTTGGATATATCAAGGGACCATTTCATGCAAATGTGGGCACAATAAAGGACAGAAATGGTAAGGACCTAAGAGAAACAGATTAGATTGTGAAGAGGGGGTAATAATACACAAAACTATACAAAAAAGGTCTCAATGAACCTCTTATGGTGTGATCACTCACCTAGACACAGACATCCTGGAGTGTGAAGTCAAGTAACCCTTAGGAAGCACTACTATGATTAAAACTACTGGAGGAGATGGAATTCCAACTGAGCTATTTAAAATCCTAAAAGATGATGCTGTGAAAGTGCTGCACTCAGTATGTCAGCAAATTTGGAAAACTCAGCAGTAACCAGAGGACTGGAAAATGTCAGTTTTCATTCCAATCCCAAAGAAGGGCAATGCCAAAGAATGTTTTAACTACCACACAATTGCACTCATTTCACATGCTAGCAATGTAATGTTCAAAATCCTTCAAGCTAGGCTTCAGCAGTATATGAACTGAGAACTTCCAGATGTATGGGCTGTATTTAGAAAAGGCAGAGAAACCAGAGATGAAATTGCCAACATTCATTGGATCAAAGAAAAAGCAAGGAAATTCTAGGAAAGCATCTACTTCTGCTACATTGACTATGCTAAAGCCTTTGACAGCGTGGATCATGACAAACTGTGGAATGTGCTTAAAGAGATGGGAATACCAAACCACCTGACCTGCCTCTTTAGAAACCTATATGTAAGTCAAAAAGCAACAGTTAGAACTGGACATGAAACAACTGACTGTTTCAAAATTGGGGAAGGAGTATGTCAAGGCTGTATAATGTCACCCTGCTTATTTAATTTTGGTACAGAGTACATCATGCGAAATGCCAGGTTGGGGGAAGCATAAGTTTGAATCAAGATTGGTTAGAGAAATGTAAACAACCTCATATAGGAAAATGATACTATTTTAGTATCAGAAAGTGAAAAGGAATTAAAGAGCCTCTTGATGAAAGGGAAAGAAGAGAGTGAAAAAGGTGAGTTGAAACTCAACATTAAAACAACTAAATTCTGGCATCTGGTCCCACCACTTTATGGCAAGAAGAAGGAGAAAAAGTGGAAACAGTGAAAGATTTTATTTTATTGGGTTGCAAAATCACTGTGGATGGTGACTAGCAGCCATAAAATTAAAAGATGCTTGCTCACTGGAAGGAAAGATATGACAAAATTAGACAGTGTAGAGGCAACAATTTGCTGACACAGGTTCATATAGTCAAAGCTATGGTTTTTCCAGTCGTCATGTATGGATGTGAGAGTTGTACCATAAAGAAAGCTGATCCCTGAAGAATTAATGCCTTTGAATTGTGGTACTGGAGAAGACTCTTGAGAGTCTGCAAGGAGATCAAGCCAGTCAGTCCTAAAGGAAATCAACCCAGAATATTCATTGGATGGACTGCTACTGAAGCTCCAATATTTTGACCACCTGATGTGAAGAGCTGACTTATTGGGGAAAAAAAAAAAAAAAAAAACCTGAAAGATTGAAGGCAAAAGAAAAAAAAAGTTTCAGAGGATGAGGCGTTTAGATATCGTCACTGACTCACTAAATATGAATTTAAGCAAACTCCATGATATACTGGTGGACAGAAGATCCTGCAAGTTGCAGTTCATGGGGAAAACATGAGTGACCTGACTTAGGGACTGAACAACAACTGTACCTGAGAAGGCAATAAATTATAAAAGGTAAAAACTGATAAGCATTGAGAACCAACTGGAAGCTCCAACAGAGATGATGAAATCCAATCTGTCTACATTCCAGCTGCAAATAAAATCCTTTGCCTCACAGTTAAGAATGCACAGGAGTACTTCTGTGACAGAAATAACTATTCTGTAAAAATAAGTTTAAAGCTATTTTAGCTTATATTTGAAATCATGGAAATCACAAAAGCAAGAAATTTTTAACAGTAAAAAAAAGCTTAGGGCATACTTTGCAACTGAGCAAATGTTATTTTGGTAACTCATATTTAGAGAGAGAATGGATAAAAGAAAATTGCAGAAATCTTACAGTGGGGTTAGGGGTTTAAACATGAAGCTAATGATCAGGTCACTGGAAAGATGTAGATGACTTTCCAAACAGCAGAGACTTTGAAAGACAGTGGGAATTAGAATCACATCAAACAATTTTCTACTGAAGCAAGATGTTTCAATAAAGCAACATAAGGTAAATATATCTGTGGAAACTTGTATAAAGTCTAGGAGGTAGAATTAGGCTTTTTGCTTGTCAACACTATCTACTTCTGTTGTCTATCATTATGTGATTTTGGAGTCAGTTATCCAGCAACTTCTAAGTGCATATCTATATATAGAGAACATGATAGGAGAAATAAAACTCCAATGAGACATTGCAAACAAAAAGTTAAGATGAAGATACTCATCATCCAATTAAATGAATCAGCCTTTTAGATTGAAACTGGGTTTTCTTGGAACTGTACCTTAAAGCTCAGTTGTTCATACTAGAGCAGGGTAAAAACATTCAGGGATGGGCATTTAGGAGGAACTTGGCACCATTGGTAAGGTGTATGTGTACTTTTGGGCTGTTGCCCATAGAGTTTTCAGTAAGCCAAAGCACAATAAAAGGAATAGAAACAACTTTGGCTGAATCACACTTGAAACCAGCAGAATCTGCCAACTCTGGAAGCAGAGGCAAAGGCTGCAATAATAATAAAGTAGGAGCACAGCTTTTTAATCCTTTCCAAACAAAGGGGGCTTAGACAGAAATAACTCTTTTCAGCATCCGGACTGAAAGAATGTTGTCTTTGCCCACCCACTCTATTCATCTGATCTCACCACCTTGACTTTCACAACTAGTTTGTATATACTTCTGGACACAGTCTATTGTCTTTTAGCAAGCTGAAATTAAGTATCCATAGAGAGACATTTTAGCAATTACAGACTTTGCTGATCTGTAGCACATGTGGAGAATGAACCTAATAACTTTAGAAGATGTGTCCTAAATTAGTTTGCCTTTGTAAGGCTTTCAGTTCTTTCACTTTATATTGCCCTTAAATTGCTCAGCTCAAGCTATAGAATGCCCATGATGGCATTCCAGTTGAGCTATTTCAAATCTTGAAAGATGATGCTGTGAAAGTGCTGCACTCAATATGCCAGCAAATTTGGAAAACCCAGCAGTGGCCACAGGACTGAAAAAGGTCAGTTTTCATTCCAATCCCAAAGAAAGGCAATGCCAAAGAATGCTCAAACTAGCACACAATTGCATTCATCTCAGACGCTAGTAAAGTAATGCTCAAAATTCTCCAAGCCAGGCTTCAGCAATACGTGAACCGTGAACTTCCAGATGTTCAAGCTGGTTTTAGAAAAGGCAGGAGAACCAGAGATCAAATTGCTAACATCAGCTGGATCATGGGAAAAGCAAGAGAGTTCCAGAAAAACATCTATTTCTGCTTTATTGACTATGCCAAAGCCTTTGACTGTGTGGATCACAATAAACTGTGGAAAATTCTGAGAGAGATGGGAATAACTGATCCAACCAGTCCATTCTGAAGGAGATCAACCCTGGGATTTCTTTGGAAGGAATGATGCTAAAGCTGAAACTCCAGTACTTTGGCCACCTCATGCGAAGAGTTGACTCATTGGAAAAGACTCTGATGCTGGGAGAGATTGGGGGCAGGAGGAGAAGGGGACAACAGAGGATGAGATGGCTGGATGACATCACTGACTCGATAGACGTGAGTCTGAGTGAACTCTGGGAGTTGGTGATGGACAGGGAGGCCTGGCGTGCTGCGATTCATGGGGTCGCAAAGAGTCGGACACGACTGAGCGACTGAACTGAACTGAACCGTGCACGCATGGTCTGTTGCTTGGTCATGTTTGACTCTTTGCTACCCCATGGACCACCAGTGTATTGTTGTTGTTATTGTTGAATCACTAAGTTGTGTCCAGCTCTTTGCAACCCCTTGGACTGCAGCATGCCAGGCTTCCCTACCCTTCACTGTCTCCTGGAGTTTGTTTAAATTCATGTCCTTTGTCTGTGATGGTATCCAACCATGTTATCCTTTGTCATCTTCTTCTTTTTCCTTCAATCTTTCCCAGCATCAGGATCTTTTCCAGTGAGTCAGCTCTTCTCATTAGGTGTGTATCCTCTGTTTAATTCTGAATCAGGACATGTCTTCCTTCTGATCACTACTGCTTGGTACAACTAATGAAGATAAAAAAAAAGCTGAATTTCCATTTTTCCCTCTTGTCTTCAAAATTCCACAGAGGATGTGCTGGATGACTCAAATTGTGAAGCAACAATAATACTTTTCTCCCCTGTATCTTTTGCACATAACATCAAGTGCAAAAAGATGAGGAATGGACTATCTCCTTCCGTATAGATAAATAAGAATGTCACAGTTATCAGCAATTACAGCCCTCCATGTGAGCCGTGAACCCTGAGGAAACTTAGAAAGGAAAAGCCATCTAGCAATCATCAGACTGCAAAAACTCCCTATGGTGAGCCCTGAGGAAACTCAGGGTGTGAAAACACAGGATACTAGCCTCAGAAAATTGAGGTCCATATCAAATAAATGGTTTCAGTGAGCTCATACTCTTGCATATTCCCATATATAGAAAGGCACTAAATTCCTTAACTTGAGATATTTGGTTTTCTTTAATTAACAGCAATTTTTTGAAGTTTCAGCTACCTGCTCTTTGTTGAAAAACTCCTATATATCCTGGCACACCCATCAGCTCCTTTGAGCAGTATTTTAGAGCTATCTGAAATGCTGTCTCTTGGGCTGCAGTCCTCATTTTGCCACAAATAAAATTTTATTTACAACTCTCACTTTGTGCTTTTTTGTTTAAGTCAGTGAGGGAGAGCAAAAGAGTGTATGCCTTCAGAAAGTACAACCTTGAGCTGCCACAAGCATATTACATCCTGATCTAGAGGACACTTGATGTGTAAATAGTAAGATGGAAGTTGCCAAACACCTAGATAATCTCACAAAATTTAATGCTACAGATTTCAATTTTGTTACATTCTCCACTGATGTTTGGCTGTGAGCCTCTATTGAGTCACTTTATTCTTTGTTCTTTAAATTTTCCATTTAATGTGTAGACAAAAAAAGCAGAACAGTGCCAATACATAAGCATATTTATTTTCTAAGAAAAAATAAGAAATTGAAATTTCAATAATGAAAGAATATGATACAAATGATAATTTTATAATAATTTATTAATTCATTTGGTAAATGTACATTCACTCATTCAATAGATATTTACTGAGCCTGTACTGTGTACCATGGCTATTTCAGATTCTTGAGACACTGGTGAAAAAGGAAACTCTCTGCTTTCAGGTTTTACATTCTCGTATGGGTGGGGAAGGGGAAAGACATTAACACATACATTCATGATTTGTCAGTGGGTGATATGAACTAATGGAAAAATAAAGCCAAGTAAGAGGGCAAGTGACATAGATATAATGTAATACTACACAGAGAGCAATGCAGAATTTGATACTGAGAAGAAACACTTCCTAAAATTAATACAGATAAGCTTCTGCTGATGGTTGCATTATTTTTCCAATCTCTCTTTGTGATGGTTTATTTTATGTATCAACTTGACTGAGCCACGAAATGCCCAAACAGCTGATGAAACATTATTTCTAGGTGAGTCTTGAGTATGTTTTTAGAAGAGATTAGAATTTAGATGTATAGAATGAGTAAAGCAGATTGCACTCCCTTAATGTGGTGGACATCATCCAATCCAATTGAGGGCCTGAATCAAACAAAAAGGCAGGTGAAGGTTAAATTTGTTTTCTGATTGACTGTTGAGCTGGAATATCAATGTTAACTTGGCTGTGGTTCTCTTGATTCTTAGGACCTCACACTCAGGCTGGAATTTAAACCATTAGATCTCTGGTTGTTTGACGTTTTCAATTACACTACTAAAATGTTGGCTTAAAACAACATTAAAAAAACTAAGATCATGCATTTGGTCCCATCACTTCATGGCAAATAGATGGGCAAACAATGGAAACAGTAAGAGACTTTATTTTCTTGGGCTCCAAAATCACTGCAAATGGTGACTGCAGCCATGAGTTTAAAAGATGCTTGCTCCTTGGAAGAAAACCTATGACAAGCCCAGACAGTGTATTAAAAAGCAGAGACATTACTTTGCCAACAAAGATCTGTCTAGTCAAAGTTATGTTTTTCTTTTTCCATTAGTCACAGATGGATGTGAGAGTTGGACCATAAAGATATCTGGGCACCAAAAAATTGATGGTTTTGAACTGAGGTGTTGGAGAAGATTCTTCAGAGTCCCTTGGACAGAAGGGAAATCAAATCAGTCAGTTGTAAAGGAAATCAGTCCTTGAATATTCATTGGAAGGACTGATGCTGAAGCTGAAGTTCCAAAACTTTGACCACCTGTTGTGAAGAGTGGACTCAATAGAAAAAACTCTTATGCTGAGAAAGATTGAAGGCAGGGGGAGAAGGGGATGACAGACAACAAGATGGTTGGATGGCATCACTGACTCACTGGATTTGAGTTTGAGCAAAGTCCAGGAAATGGTGAAGAACAGGGAAGCCTGGCGTGCTGCAGTCCGTGGAGTCACAAAGAGTCAGACATGACTGAGTCACTGAGCAACAACTGGCTTTCCTAGATCTCTAGTCTTCAGACGGGAGATGGAGGGAATTCTCAGTTTCCATAATCTATCTCTTTCTCTGTCTCTTTATCTCCTCCACTGGTGCTGTTTCTCTGGATAACTGTGACTAATATACTCCCAAATTTTTTCGCTTATGTAATCAAAAAGTGCCACACAGAATTGAAGGTTTAGAATCATTAAGAAAGGAGACAGTATGAGAGGCTTCCTACGTTTGCTCGCTTTGTTGTCTTGTTTCTTTAAATTTCAATGTTTCCT
Source organism: Cephalophus harveyi (assembly GCA_006410635.1). Classification (NCBI taxonomy): domain Eukaryota; kingdom Metazoa; phylum Chordata; class Mammalia; order Artiodactyla; family Bovidae; genus Cephalophus; species Cephalophus harveyi. The sequence goes on along the minus strand of SJYT01010635.1, from coordinate 267,298 downwards.
TCTGCTAAAGTAATATTGATGAATAAAACTTAAATAAATGTAAAGCAGGCAATGTGATAATTTATGCACATTTTTATTGTAAGAGGACTTCCCAGGTGACTCTAGTGGGAATCAGTCTACTGCCAATACAGGAGAAGCAAGAGACACAGTTCAATTCCTGGGTCAGGAAGACCCCTAGAGTTGGAAATGACAACCCGACTTCAATATTCTTGCCTGGAAAATGCCATGGACAGAGGAGCTTAGAGGGCTTCAGTCCATGGGACTGCAAAGAGTCAGAACATGTGTGAATGACTAAGTATACATTGAATGAACTCCCACCATCAAGTAATTCCCACCATCAATTAATTAACACAGCAATCACTTCACATATTTATTTTTTTACCTTTTAATGTATATGCTGTCAATAAAGTTCTAAAGAGCAATATTTCCAGTCCTCATAAATGACTATTATAATCCTTTAAAACCATGTCTCTTACCACACTTAATAGTAATTTGAGAAAATTAACTTATCAACATTCCCTTAAACCTTATTTTTTCTCTATAACTCTATTTTCATAAACTGTTTCTCCAAGAAAAAACTCTTGTAGATTACATTCAGGAAAAACAACTGTATCAGTCCTGTTGAATAGTTTAAGGTCAGAATTATTTTGAAATAAATTGTTCTTAATAAATCTTCTTAATATGAAATAGGCATTGAAGAAATTTATCACTTATAGAAGATGGTACATATGTCCTCTGTGCCTTATTTTGCTCATCTGTATTAAGAATAAATGAATAACGTATTTGACTTAATGATCTAAAAATATGGGTGAATATATCATGAAGTTAAAAATCCTTGAACTTTTGTATGATATTGAGATAGTAACAATATTAACAAATGAATACTACTGTATTCACTTGAGATATTGTTTTCATGAGCAGGAAAAAGTTTAGCTCATGACATTCACATGGATATTTTATTGGGATTTTTACTTTCTTGCTGTAGCTTCAGTATTTTGGAAATATTATGAGAATTTTGTGTTGCCACACTTTTTCAAAGATAAATTGATTTCTGGAGTAAACATTCATGCAACATGTTTTCCTTTCCAAAGTCAGCATAGAGGAAAAAAAAAATACATTTAACAGAAAGTAGGAGATGTGTGAGTCCCACCACTTGCGGTACAGAGATTTCTCATGGAAGAGAAAAAAAAAAATTCAAAAGCAAGCTAAAGGGTCTGGTGTTACTTCTCAAGAAGTGACTGCACGTGATAGCCAATGATGCTCACCATTGTGTCTTTCCTGATGGCAGCTTTCCTGCCATGTTGAAGAGGTCTACTGCATTCTTGTCCTTGAGTCTCAATGTAAAAGTCCTGACAGAATCTAAGATATAAACCAAGTCTGACAGTAGAAGGCAGAGGTGATCTGTATTATTCCTGTCATGCTCTTGTGATGTTTAGTGATTAGCAAATTGATTTTCAATTAATACAATAACAAGAGAGGTTGGATTCTAATTAGTGTATAATAACTTTAGGGATGATAATATATGAAAGTTCAAAAAATGTTCTTTGCATTATAAGTCATTCATCAATACTTGTGCTTCTAAGATAATTGAGTTAGAAAAATTGCTCTTTAAAATATTAACCTAATTTAGCCAACACATGTTACCCTAGACTTTAAAGAAAAAAAAAAAATTTATAGTAAAACGTCTGTGTTAACCATAGGCTTTTATAATTAAACCCACAAAATAAACATGCACTGATTTCAGGTTAATGGAAGTATGACTAGGAAAATGGCCAAATCTATATGATAGTCTTTTAAACATTTTCTACAGACCATTATTTTAGTGAGGCAGAATACAGGTGACTCACTGCCAGCTACTGTCCCATGTGTCCTTAGACAGTCACCTGGTGGACAGTAGCCTAGTGGGGATACAGAGACTCCCCTTATCTTCATAATTGTATAATGAATTTAAGGCTTGCAATGTTTCAGTATATTAGCCAATGTAAAGTGACTTATATTTACTACATATTTGACTCAAACTTACAGTATAATGCAGAAACAGATACACCTTTGCTCAAAAACTCATAAAGATTTATATTTTCCTTCAGAAGTGAAAAAGTGAAGTCACTCAGTCATGTCCAGCTCTTTGTGACCCCATGGACAGTAGTCTACCAAACTCTGCCATCCATGGGATTTTCCAGGCAAGAATACCAGAGTGGGCTGCCATTTCCTTCTCCAAATAATATTCACAGTACATGTGATCATTCACAGTTGTATAACCTTATCTCATCTCCTATGATAGTACTTTTGAAAGCCTGCTTTCTCTTATTCAGTTGTCTATTTCTTTATATCAATCTGTACACAGTTTCCATTTGCGCATCTCTAGATTTTTCTCATGGTTTTGTGTTTGTTCTTTAGATGATGTCCTCTTTGTTTTTCCTAAGTTGACCACTCTTCAAAATTAGGATGAGTCCCAGCTTCATCATAAGCCCTATTCAGATGTTTGTAATAGATATTATCCTTTCATCTTAACGATAACTCAGGGCACATATATCTGGAGTCAAGTATTTGAAAGGCCCTTCTCAGCTTTTGCTTTCAAATTAAGTTATAGTCTCACCTCTAGCTTTATATATATATATACACATTGCTGCAAGATTACTGGTTCAATGTTCAAATATTGCATTTCTACCAACTCTATAGTTAACAGAGGCAAAATTTTGCCATGTTCTTACTCTGCACTTGTGGGATACTATAGAACGAAGCTAGGTACATATTACTCTCTTAATAAATAATTGTTGAATTAAACTGAACAGAAAAATAAAATGCCCCTTTATGATGATTGGTTTTAGAAGTTTTACCTACTGATGTCATTTTATAACTTTTTCCATGACATTATTTTATTGACTTGAGAACCCCTGTTTCATTTCTTGTTAATAAATTGTTAGTGAAAGTGTTAGTTGCTCAGTCATATCTGACTCTTTGCAAACCCAGGGACTGTGGCCTGCCAGGCTTCTCTGTCCATGGACTTCTCCAGGCAAGAATATTGGAGTGGGTATCAATTCCCTTCTTCAAGGGATCTTTCCAACCCAGGAATTGAACCCAGGTCTCTTGTATTGCATTTAAAGAGACTCCAAAGAATGGCATTGAAACGTGTATACTATCATGTAAGAACGAAACACAAGCCTATGTTCGATACAGGATACAGGATGCTTGGGGCTGGTGCACGGGGATGATCCATAGAGATGATGTGGGGTGGGAGGTGGGAGGGGGATTAGGGATTGGGAGCTAATATACACCCATGGTGGATTCATGTCAATGTATGGCAAAACCAATACGGTATTGTAAAGTAAAATAAAGTAAAAATAAAATTAAAAAAAAAAATAAAGAGACTCCAAATCTTATTTTATCCTCAACTGAAATATAAAATGTATTGGTCTTAAAATTAACATAATTATAAAATGAGTACTTACTATAATGGCCATGTATTATTTGTTGGAATTTTTCTTTTCTTAAATCCCCAAATACGCTGTAATATTATGACTCCACATAACAATAAGAAAGGTTATTAATATAACTAAAATTTGAATCCAGATAAATCCTAAGTGTTTGTTGCAAACTATCTGATAAAACAACACAAAACTACCATTCTTCATTTTTAAACATTTTTTTCATTACATCTGTAACTCTTAGACATTTGACTGGGAAATTTGTATAATTCATAGCAATGTCTAATTTAAAAACACAGTTAAAATTTGGTCATATAAAAAGATTTGCAACCATGTAAGTAGGGAAGAATAGCTTTGTACATAACAAAGCTATAATGTAGCATAATGAAAAACTGTAAAGTTGTTTAACTCACTGATTTCCCTCATTAGCTTTACTAATCCAATCTGGCCTAGTTTGCATATTCTATATATCTTATACTTACCACTATGGAAAACACACAGATAAACAAAGCTTGTTATTGATCTATCCATCCATCTATCATCTACCTAAATATCTATCTATATGTGTGTGTAAACTAATATGATATTTTTCTCCTTTAAAATAATCCCAGCTTATTTTTAAAAATAGTAATAATTGTATGGAATTATTTCATTAAATTTATTCTTTGCTATACCATGCACAAAAATTGTTTTGCACAAGTTGCTTTAAATATTCTTAAACAGCTTCAACATTATCACACACAATATTGAAGTTTCAAACTGTGAATTTTAAATCATTATAACTAGGCTCAACCACAGCCTTGCTAATCAAAATAGGAACCTTTGCAATCAACACATTTTTGCCAATGAGAAACACATTTATTTATTCCTATAGCATAAAAATCCATGTTTCAGGATTTTATGAACTCTTGGAAAGCAGCCTCTGCCTCCTGCTAGTTGTGGAAGCGTTTTGCCTGCAAAAGTTGTCCAGGTGCTTGAAGTGGCAGTTAGTTGGCTAGAGGCCAGGTGAGTGTGGCAAATGAGACAAAAGTTCATAGCCCAATTCATTCAACTTTGAAGCATTTGTTGTGTGACCTGTGGTCTGGTATTGTCATGGAGAGGAACCGGGCCCTTTCTGGTGACCAATGCAAGCTGCAGGAGTTGCAGTTTTCAGTGCCTCTCATAGATTTGCTGAGCAGGCTTCTCAGACGTAATGGTTTTACAATGATTTAGAAAGCTATAATGGATCAAACTGGCAGCAGACCACCAGTGATCAGGACCTTTTTTGGTGCAAGTTTGATTTTGGGAAGTGCTTTGTAGCCTCTTCTCAGTCCAACCACTGAGCTGATCATCACCAGTTGTCTGTCATATAAAATTCACTTTTCATCACAATCTGATCAAGAAATGATTCATTGTTGTGGCATAGAATAAGAGAAGATAACACTTTAAAATGATTTTAAAAAATTTTCGTTCAGCTCATGAGGCACCTATTTGTTGAGCTTTTGCACCTTTCCAATTTACTTCAAATTCTGAATGATGGGTCACCACTGAGTTCTTTGGCAGCTTCTTATGTAGTTTTAAGAGGCTCAACTTTGATGATGGCTCTCAATCAGTCGTTGACACTTCTGATGGCCGACCATTACGATCTTCTTCTTCAAGGTTCTTGCGTCCTTTGCAAAACGTCTTGAACCAACACTGCACTGTACATTCATTAGCCGTTTCTGGGCCAACTTTGTTGTGTAGTTGGAAGTTTCTACTGCTTCATGACTCATTTTGAATTCAAATAAGAAAATCTCTCAAACTGGCTTTGTGTCTAACAGTATGTCCCTAGCCTAAAATGAGACAAAAGTTTAGAGTCCAGTTCATTCAACTTTGAGGCATTTGTGGTGTGACCTGTGGTCTGGTGTTGTCACAGAGAAGTTGGTGATGGGCAGGGAGGCCTGGCATGCTGCAGTCCATGGGGTCGCAAAGAGTCGGACACAATTGAGTGACTGAACTGAACTGAACTGAAAGTTAACAAAAAAACCCATACAGTAAATAACAAAACACTAGCAAAAAACATAAAGTGAGAAATGTGCATTAAAGTGGTGACCACATTTAAGAATATATCCCAATATGAAATGGTAAATTTCAACAATGCAAGACCGCAATTACTTCTGCACCTACATAATAGTTCAAGAATTTGAAATAATATGAAAACCATGTTAAAATATAGAGCTTAAACCTCTCTATTTTACATCAAGAGCTTCAGTCTCATAAGTGCTTTGTAGGTTATTACTTTTTTCTATTAGTTTTTCTATAACAGTAGCTTACCCAAGAGAGAAATTAATTCTGCCCAAGAGCAAAAAATTATTAAAAATATTAAAAAGAACCTTTAATAATCATGCCAGAGAACCTAAGAACTTTATGCCAAGCATGTCACATATATTGATCCTAATACTTGCAGAATCACTGTAAGAGAATATTCCCCTTTATATACAGAAAAACTACAGCCCTGAGAGTTTAGACACCTTAACTAATAGGTAGTGGGAAAATTAATTGATGCCTTTCTCATTTTAGAAAACTGCTTCTGGCTGGTAATTATATTCTCAGGTCTTTTCTCTTCATTTTCATTCTCAGCACTTAATTTTCACAAATTGACAAATGAATTTTGTTAAAATTAGAAAGCAATACTTTTACTGTACTTTATCCTGGAGTGTGAAGTCCAGTGAATCATAAGAAGCATTGCTACAAACCTAGTGGAGGTGATGAATTCTAGCTGAGCAATTTCAAATCCTAAAAGACGATGCTATTAAAGTGCTGCACTCAATATGCCAGCAAAACTGGAAAACTCAGCAGCAGCCACAAGACTGGACCAATCCTAAAGAAGGGCAATGACAAAGAATGTTCAAACTATTACACAATTGCACTCATTTCATGTGCTAGCAAGGTCATGCTCAAAATTCTCCAAGCTAGACTTCAACAGTACATGAACCAAGAACTTCCAGATTTACAGGCTGGAATTAGAAAAGGCAGAGGAATCAGAGACCAAATTGCCAACATTTGTTGGATCACAGAAAAAGCAAGAGAATTCCAGAAAAACACCTAGTTTTTCTTCCTTGACTATGCTAGAGCCTTTGCTTGTGTGGATCACAACAAATTGGAAAATGCTTAAAGAGATGTGAATACAGACCATCTTACCTGCCTCCTGAGAAATCTGTATGCAGGACAAGAATCAACAGAACCAGACATGGAACAAGGGACTGGTTCAAAATTGGGGAAGGACTACATCAAGGCTGTATATTGTCACCTTGCTTATTTAAATTATATGCAGATTATATTATGTGAAATACCAGGCTGAATGAAGCTCAAGCTGGAATCAAGATTTCCAGGAGATATATCAATAATCTCAGATATGCAGATGACACCACCCTAATGGCAGAAAGTGAAGAAGAACTAAAGAGCCTCTTGATGAAGGTGAAAGAGGACAGTGAAAAAGCTGGCTTGAAACTCAGCATTCAAAACCCTAAGATCATGGCTTCCCATCCCTTCACGTCATGACAAATAGGGAAATCATGTAAACAGTGAAATACTTTATTTTCCTGAGCTCCAAAATCACTATGAATGGTGACTGCAACCATGACATTTAAAAAAGTGCTTTCTCCTTAGAAGAAAAGCTATGACAAACCTAGACAGCATAATATTAAAGAGCAGAGACATCACTTTGCCCACAAATGTCAGTACAGTCAAAGCTATGGTTTTTCCAGTAGTCATGTATGGATGTGATTTTTGCACCATAAAGGCTGAGTGCTAAAGAACTGATGTTTTTGAACTGTGGTGTTGGAGAAGACTCTTGAGAGTCCCTTGGACTGCAAGGAGATCCAACCAGTCCATCCTAAAGGAAACCATTCCTGAATATTCATTGGAAGGACTGATGCTGAAGTTGAAACTCCAATACTTTGACCACCTGATGCAAAGAACTGACTCATTTGAAAAGACCCTGATGCTGGGAAAGATTGAAGACAGGAAGAGAAGGGGACTACAAAGGATGAGATGGTTGGACAGCATCATTGACTCAATTTTGGACATAAATTTGAGTAGACTCTGGGAGTTGGTGATGGACAGGGAGATGTGGTACGCTGCAGTCCATGGGGTTGCAAAGAGTCAGAAACGACTGACTGAACTCAACTGAACTGACAGATACTTCAAAATATTTTAGAAGAGTCTTGCCAGTGGTCACTCGCATTTTTGCTCACACTTGTACTTTAAACATTCTGAATATCAAAAAAACACTCAAGATTTTTCAGGTGAATAATAGATCCTGATCCTATGGTCTCCATATGATCTCTAAAAGGTGAGGAGGAGGGAAGTGAGCCACTTTATTTGTCTTGAGTGTCCACCTCTTAAGTAGTTTGTGTAGTTGACAATAAAACAGTTCTTACATTACTAGAGTCATGCTGTAGAAACTTTGAATGTATCAACCATGTTCAATTCCTCTTAGCATCAGTTCAGTTCAGTCGATCAGTTGTGTCTGACTCTCTGCGACCCCATGAATCGCAGCACGCCAGGCCTCCTTGTCCATCATCAACTTCCAGAGTTCACTCAAACTCATGTCCATCGAGTCGGTGATGCCATCCATCCATCTCATCCTCTGTCGTAACTTTTCCTCCTGCCCCCAATCCCTCCCAGCATCAGAGTCTTTTCCAGTGAGTCAACTCTTCGCATGAGGTGGACAAAGTACTGGAGTTTCAGCTTTAGCATCATTCCTTCCAAAGAATACCCAGGGCTAATCTCCTTTAGAATGGACTGGTTGAATCTACTTGCATGCAGTCCAAAGGAATCTCAAGAGTCTTTTCCAACACCACAGTTCAAAAGCATCAATTCTTCAGTGATCAGCTTTCTTCACAGTCCAACTCTTACACCCATGCATGACCACTGGAAAAACCATAGCCTTGACTAGATGGACCTTTGTTGGTAAAGTAATGTCTCTGCTTTCCAATATGCTAACTTGGTCATAACTTTCCCTCCAAAGAGCAAGTGTCTTTTAATTTCATGGCTGCAATCACCATCTGCAGTGATTTGAGCCCCCCAAAATAAAGTCTGACACTGTTTACACTGTTTCCCCATCTATTTCCTATGAAGTGATGGGACCAGATGCCATGATCTTCGTTTTCTGAATGTTGAGCTTTAAGCCAACTTTTTCACTCTCCTCTTTCATTTTCATCAAGAGGCTTGTTAGTTCCTCTTCACTTTCTGCCATAAGGGTGGTGTCATCTGCATATTGGAGGTTATTGATATTTCTCCCAGGAATCCTGATTCCAGCTTGTATTTCTTCCAGTCCAGCGTTTCTCATGATGTACTCTGCATAGAAGTTAAATAAGCAGGGTGACAATATACATCCTTGACGTACTCCTTTTCCTATTTGGAACCAGTCTGTTGTTCCATGTCCAGTTCTAACTGTTGCTTCCTGACCTGCATATAGGTTTCTCCAGAGGCAGGTCAGGTGGTCTGGTATTCCCATCTTTCAGAATTTTCCACAGTTTATTGTGATCCACACAGTCAAAGGCTTTGGCTTAGTCAATAAAGGAGAAGTAGATGTTTTTCTGGAACTCTCTTGCTTTTTCCATGATCCAGCGGATGTTGGCAATTTGATCTCTGGTTCCTCTGCCTTTTCTAAAACCAGCTTGAACATCTGGAAGTTCATGGTTCACATATTGCTGAAGCCTGGCTTGAAGAATTTTGAGCATTACTTTACTAGCATGTGAGATGAGTGCAATTGTGCGGTAGTTTGAGCATTCTGTGGCATTGCCTTTCTTTGGGATTGGAATGAAAACTGACCTTTTTCATTCCTGTGGCCACTGCTGAGTTTTCCAAATTTGCTGGCATATTGAGTGTAGCATAATCTTTCTTTCACAGCATCATCTCCCAAGATTTGAAATAGCTCAACTGGAATTCCATCACCTCCACTAGCTTTGTTCGTAGTGATGCTTCCTAAGGCCCATTTGACTTCACATTCCAGGATGTTAAAAAAAAAAAAAATGGAGCACTATATGAGCAGTGGAGTCCCATTTATCACAGAGCCTGGTTCCTCTTGACCATGAAGAAGAAGGAAGGCCCCACTAGCTTCCTGCTCCCTCAAGTACTTGGCATCCACTCTTTCGGCAACCCCAGTCCTGTGGGGGAGGCATGGGGGAACTCCTTTTCCCAAATGAGACACGGCCCTTGACCTCAGGGATGGCTTCTTTTCGGGTCCCAGCCTTGATATGTCTGTGGGGAGAGGTCAGACTAGGGGCACAGACTGATGAACGGGTGGACAGCCCAACCCCTTACAGGTTCCAGAAAACAAAGGGCCCTTGGGTACGCTGGGGTTCTATGAGAGGCTGTGGGACGAGGGGGAATCAGAGAACACATCCTTCCTGGAATGCACTTGATGCCACAGATTTGTAGTTTCAGTCCTACCCATGGCATCCCCCACTATCACCAACTTTAAGGGAATTTCCATCTCTTCTCTGTCCCTCGGCTCACCCTCCACCCTGCCCAGTCTTCAGGATGGGTGGGAAGGGAACTGTGGAAATTCCCTTTTCAGGGACATGCGGGGTGACCCAGAGAGCAGGGGGTGGTGGAAGCAAAGGGAACACTGAAAACTGAGAAGGGTCCCTTGGCTTTCTGCCCCCACTGTCATCCTCAGCCAGGTCATCCTCAGAAAGGAGGAAGGCCTTACCAGACCCACCAGCAGGTGCCGACTTTTCCCAAGGCCTCCGGCCCACCCTCCTCCAGTCCCCCAGCCAGCCCATCCCACCAGGGAGTCAGCAGGCCCAGCCGACAGCTGGCTTGTGCAATCAGCAGCCCAGATGTGGCTGGGACTCTGGCTTGTGGCAGCTGCCTCTGTCATCACCCAGAGCCTATGGCCTTTGTTTCACCCTTGAGCTGTATTCTAGCAACATTCCTGTTCTTGTCCCAGACAGGCCCCACCCCGGCCACCATCCTCCTCCAGCAACTCCAGAGAACACTTAGCAGCTGAGGATTATGGGTCCAGCTCAGCCATGCAATGCGTGCTCTGCTGTGCCGCCAATGGGGAGGGCCTCACCTTCCTTGGGCCTCACTAGATATGTGCTAAAGCTTGAGCCCTAAGTTCGCTCCTGAACTTCCGCATCATTCTCAAGGCCCTCGAGTTTAGTGATGCATTTATTGGCTTCCCACAGGAACTGGATAAAATATAAAACCTTTTATTGCCCTTGGGTATTCTGACCAGGGCAAGGTCACATCCGAAGCAGCAGCTACCATGAGCGCTGTTTTCAGGAAGCCTTGGGTGTGGTCAATCTTTAGGCAACACCACTGATTCTTTGGCTTTAGGTTTGGCAGCCAGTCAGACCTACAATAATTTCAGCCTACTCTCTGCTTCATGCAGGACTGCCTGACTCAGAGCAGATGCACTATAGCTATTTGCTAAATGGAAAAATACAGTAAAGATTAGCCGAGATAGAGAGCTGCTTGAGGTCACACTACAAACTAGCAGCCAACACAGGGTAAATCAGATTCCTTTTCCCTGTGCCATACTCTCTGAACTCACAAATGTGATGGTGGTAATGGTGGAGTGATGCTGAAGAAGGCGGTGGTAAATGATGCCGGGGCTGGTGGTGCTGGTGGTGGGAGCGCTGGTGATGGTGGAGATGTGTTGGCGGTCATGGTGATGGAGGTGGTGGCTGCAGCGATTGCAGTACTGGTGAAAGCAGTGGTGTGATGGTGGGGACGGTGTAGTTAAGGTGGTGAAACTGATGACAGTTGGCAGTAAAGGGGATGATGTGATAATGATAAGAGTTAGGATGGTTACAGTAATGATGATGGCGACGAGGCTGGAAATGCTGGTGACCATGGTGGTGATAAGGGTGACAATGCCTTGGCATGATAATGAAGATGAATCCCCCTTATCTCAAGGAGTTCTCTTTGGGAACGCATAGCACATTCCAATAACTTTGGTTCTCATCTCCAACTTTGGGAGGATTCAGAATCTGAGCCCTTACTCTAGGTTTTCCTCAGCAGCAGAAACTAAGTCAGCTTTGACCCCTGAGTCAGCCTTGAAGGTATCTTGCCCAGAACTGCTGCTTTGATGAGGATATGGAAAGACAGCTCCAGCTGCTGCCCTGCTGGATCCGCCACAGTGTTTCCCGTGCTTCCCAGGGGCTACTCCAGGCAATGGCAAAGCACAGCAAGGCTCCTAATGCTAGCCCGTTCCTGGAGACGCAGGACTCCTCAGCCAGGTGAATTCGATTCAGCCATCCTCCCAATGCTGAGACTTTCTTGGAACTGCACCGCAGTCTCAGATTCTTTTTCCCCAACCCTCCTTCCGTCCCTCTCCCCTTCACAGGGGCAGGCCTGCACTGCCCTCGGAAGGCTCCTCTCAGCCCCCTGGCTCCTCTCCTTTATTCTGGGAGAGTGTTCCTCCTTCATCCTTTGCAGGTGTTTCCTCTGGTAACTCTCTTTCGTGTCTTTTAATGTCCTGTTCTATGCTCTTCAGAAGATCCGGGGAGAAAATCTGATTGCTCAAGCTGGGTAATACCATTCTGGTGAAAAAAGAGTTTTTAAATAGACAAAGCATTTTTAAAAATGAGATGGATCTTCTTCTGACTTTCAGAGTGCCTCTGAGGACAATTCCAGGCTGGTATGTGTTATATGCTTTGAGAAATAAAGTTTGCCTGTGGGAGATTAAACCCTTGCAAAGGATTTGAAATAGATTGGAGAGAAGGGGGGAAGATGGAGGAAACACAGAGCAAACTTTGAGACAGAAATAAACTTGCTATCTTCTTGGAATGACTAAGGTGAAGGAGAAGAGTCAAAGAAGCGGTGAAGCTAAAGCTGAGAGGTGGAGGGAATAAGAGAAGGATGCGGGCGTCAAGGAGAGGACCTGGGATTTGATGAAACAAGAGAAGAGGTGACACAGAGGACTCTTGGTTGGGTGGGAAGTGCATTACAGAGTGACCGGGCAAGAAGGGCTCACAGGGAAGAGGCCATCTGGAGGCGGCTGGGGTCATCCAGCCAAGCACGATGCCAGTGGGATTGAAATGGGCTGAGAAAGAGTAAATCCGCCTTGTCTCACTGTGCACGACCACTGGAGAGGAGGGAGGCAGCAAGGCGCCTTGGAGCTTCCAGTCTGGAAAGTAGCCTGGTGGTACCTCTGATGGAAGCAAGGCGGCTGAAAGGTTCTGGAGGAGAGGTTGTGAATTGGTTTGGGCCATGCTTTTCTGTTAATAGTGGGCATGCCCACCAGGGACTTGGAGATGTGGGCCTGAAACTTGGCAACAAGGCTGTGGGCCAGGATGCGGGCTTAGAAAGGGAAGAATCAAAGGAGCTGTCCTCTGAGGCAGATTGAGGGAGAAAGCAGATCTTGGGAACTACCTACAGTGGTGGCAGGGAAAACGGAGTGGAGCAGATGGACGAGGGGGTGAGCCAGAAGCAGCAGGAGAGGAAGGCAGGCAGTGCCTCTGCCCAGGAGTCCCGGAGGCTGAGGGCTGCCCGTGTTTCCCTGAAGGGAAGTGGGGACAGGCATCTGGGGGTTTCTCACAACCTCAGAGGAGCCCTTCCCTAGAGCCAGGCCAGGCCAGAGGGGTGACATTCTGGCAGCGCTCAGAACGTCTGCACCCGCCACCAGGGCGGCCTCCCACAGGCTGCTCCTGTGGTCCAGCGGACACGTCGCTCTCCTGGGGTCAGCGCCGGGGCGGCAGCAGCCTCCGTGTGAGGTGGTAGTGCTGGCATCTGAGTCCCTGGAACAGGGACTAGGAAAACAGATGACCTCAGGCTGAAAGCTCTTAGAAGCATTGCTCAGAAGAGGGCGGAAAAGACGAGGCTAAAAATACACACAGACCCAAATTCCCTACCTCTCCGGAAAAATTCCAGGCAGAGTGTCCTACAGTTGTGTCTGACACAGGCCCTGCAAGTGGCTGTCCCCTCACCACTCTTGCCCCGTCATGCTGGTCTCTGGCCTGTGCACCTGCCCTCCACCCGGGCTGGGTCCTCTCTGCCCCCAGGGCTTGGCTGCGTCCTGCCTCCCGCCTGTCCCCGCGTCCCCCGACTTCCACCTGAGGCACCTTCCTTCTCCGATGGGCTTGTCCTCACTTGGGCACCATTCATCTCAGAGTGGCCCTCCAACTTCCTCCTCCTCGGAGCCTGCTGGACCACCCATGCCAGGACTGATCTGAGTCCCCTAACCCAGAATCTGAACCACACAAAACTGACCCTCAGATGGTCTCTCTTGCCCTCAACTTCTGAAGGTTAGACAGATCTCTTACAGTCATAATAGAATCTTCACGATGGAGGTGGAAGAAAGAAGGGGCTCCTAATGTTTTCTTTTTCTTCTATCTCCAAAAGCACTCAGTCTATAATTAGGCACATGTGGAGCTTTAATAAGGTGGTGCTAGTGGTAAGAAATTAGTGGGCTTCCCTGGTGGTTCAGATGGTAAAGAATCTGCCTGCAATGCAGAAGACCTGAGTTCAATCCCTGGGTTGGAAAGATACCCTGGAGGAGGGCATGGAAACCCACTCCAGTATTCTTGCCTGGAGAATCCCCATGGACAAAGAAGACTTGTGGGCTATTGTCCATGAGGTCACAAAGAGTTGGACACAACAGAGCGACTAAGCACACCACAGTGGTAAAGAATCCGCCTGCCAATTCAGGAGATGTAAGAGGCACGAGCTGGATCCCTGGGTTGAGAAGACCCCCTGAAAGAGAGCATGGCAACCCGCTCCAGTATTCTTGCCTGGAGAATCAAGTTCTCTTGGGCTGCAAGGAGATCCAACCAGTCCATTCTGAAGGAGATCAACCCTGGGATTTCTTTGGAAGGAATGATGCTAAAGCTGAAACTCCAGTACTTTGGCCACCTCATGCGAAGAGTTGACTCATTGTAAAAGACTCTGATGCTGGGAGGGATTGGGGGCAGAAGGAGAAGGGGATGACTGAGGATGAGATGGCTGGATGGCATCACTGACTCGATGGACGTGAGTCTGAGTGAACTCCGGGAGATGGTGATGGACAGGGAGGCCTGGCATGCTGCGATTCATGGGGTCGCAAAGAGTCGGACATGACTGAGCGACTGAACTGAACTGAACTGAAACATGTGCCAGTGAAGGGGTGTCATTATGGAAATGAGGAGTAAATACTTTTATATTTTGACTATCTTGGGAGCATCAGTGATGAACTGTGTGGAAAATAAAAAAAATGCTGAATGTCTTCACATCAAAGTTTCTTTGTTTTTTCTTCCCTCTTTTGTTTATTTGTTTTTAATTAATTTATAAAAGGGCAATATCTGAAAGAGTTACCAAGGGAAATTGCTCTACTGGTGAAGTAGAGTGTGAGAGTAGTCTGAGAATGAGGAATGACCACAGCTTTAGCTGTGCTATTAGGCAGAAAAAAAAAGTATTTTTTTTTAACAGACTGATTAGAAGGTAACATAAGTACCATTAAAAGTTTAGATTTTGCAGAAGTAAAAAAAAAAAAAAGCTCATTACTTTCACAGTTTTTCTCAGCCAAGAGGTACTCAAGGGCATCATGAAAAGGATGCCAGCTGATGCTTTTTAATATGTGAGTGTATATTCTCCAAGACAGCTGCCGGTTCTGCCACCTGGGCACAATGCAGAGGCAGGAGGAAATTTCAAGACTTTCATAGAACACAGACTACAGACCTTAGCTCCATACCAAAAAAATACTGAAAGAAATGTATATCATAAAAAATCACAACATTTGGTGATTTAATGATGTTACATGATGGCATCACTGAATCAATGGACATGAACTTAAGCAGACTCCGGGAGACAGTGAAGGACAGGGAAGCCTGGCATGCTGAAGTCCATGGGCTCGCAAAGAATCGGATACAACTTAGTGATTGAACAACAGCACCATGTTACATAATGAAAATATTTGTTACTGTGAAATTGAAGGGGATAATACAGGAAGGTTATACATATTATAACCTTAGTTGAAGATTATAACATGTACAACCCCTATATATTGTATAGGGGTTAAACCCCCTATACCAGGCATAAGGGGTTTATGGGAAATTGTACTTTCCTCTTAGTTTTGTTGTTAACAACAACAACAGCATATAAATATAAATATATATATGAAGTGAAAGTCGCTCGCTCAGTCGTGTCTGACTCTTTGCGACCCCGTGGACTGTAGCCTACCAGGCTTCTCTCTCCATGGGATTCTCTAGGCAAGAATACTGGAGTGGGTTACCATTTGGAGGCCTGGTGTGCTGTGATTCACGGGGTCGCAAAGAGTCGGACACGACTGAGCGACTGAACTGAACTGAACTGAACTAATACATTGTGAACCTATACATACATATATTATTTTGTCTGTGTGTGTGTGTATGTATATATGTATATGGAGAGAAAAAGTAAAATGGTGGTTTCAGGGCACAAAAATAGGGAAATTGGGGAAATGTTTACAGTAAAAGCCTATGTACAGCATAGTAATTATAGCCAACAATACAGTATTATAATTTTCCAAGTTGCTAAGAGACTAGATTTTAATTGTTCTCACCACACACAAAAAAGATAATTATGTGACATGCTAGAGATGTTAGCTTGGAGAAGGAAATGGCAACCCACTCCAGTACTCTTGTCTGGAGAATCCCAGGGACAGAGGAGCCTGGCAGGCTGCCATCTATGGGGTTGCACACAGTCAGACATGACTGAAGTGACTTAGCAGCAGCAGCAGTGATGTTAGCTAATTCTATGATGGAAATTATACTGCAGTATGTAAATGTACCAAATTAACATGAGGTACATCTTAAACTTACATAATGTTTATGTCAGTTATTTATCAATTGAAAAAAAAATCACTCACCAGAATGGTGCATTTGCCTTAAATATGAAACTGTATAAATGAATCATAATCAACCAGTCCACAGTTAACCTTAGGGTCCAACCCTTGAAGTTGGAAAAATGTATAATGACTTATATCCATCATTTTAATATCATACAGAGTATTTTCACTGCCCTCAAAATCCTTTATGTTCTGTCTATTCATCCTTCCTCCCTGCTCCCTGCCAAAATCACTTTTGGCAACCACTAAACTTTTCATTGTGTTCATAATTTGTTTTTCCTTTTCCAGAATGATACATAGTTGGAATCATACAATATGTAGACATTTCAGATTACTTCTTTCACTCAGCAACATATTAACACATTTAAGTGTCTTTCATATATTTCCATGGCTTGATAGCTTATTTATTTTTTGTAATGAATAATATTCCATTGTTTGGATATTCCACATTCGAATTTACCATTCACCTAACTGAAGGACATCTTAGTTGCTTTCAAATTTTGGCAGCCATGAATAAAACTGCTATAAAAATCAATATGGGGATGTAAGTTTCTAACGTTTTATATAAATACCAGAGTATGATTGCTAGATCATACAGTAAGGGTACATTTAGTTCTGTAATAAAACATCAAGCTATTCTCCAATGTGACCATGCTATTTTACTTTCCCACCAGCAATAACTGTGAGCATCTCTTGCTCTCTATTCTCCCCACATCTGATGGTATCAATGTTCAGATTTGTGCCATTCTAGCAGTCACACAGTTGTATCTTATTGGGTTTTAATTTTCATTTCCCTGAGAACTTATGATGTGGAACATTTTTTCACATGCTTGTTTGCCATCTGCATATCTTTTTTTGGTTACATATTTGCTAAGGTCTTTGGTTCATTTTTCAATCAGCTTTCTTTTTCTTATTTTTGAGTTTTAAGGTTTGTTTATTTTGGATAACAGTCCATCATCAGTGTGATTTTTGCAAATATTTTTCTCCCAGTCTGTGACATTGAGCTTTGCAAAGAAGAAATTTTAATATTAATAAATTTCAGCTTATCAATTATTTCTTTCATGGTTCCCATCTTTGGTATTTAAAAAGACATTATCATGCTCAAGGTCATCTGCAATTTCTCCTGTGCTGTCTTCTAGGAGTTTATAGTTTTGCATTTTTACATTTATATCTAGGATTCATTATGCATTCATTTTTTGAAGCATGTAAAGTCATTCATTTTTCTGCAGGTGAATGCCCAGTTGTTTCAGCATATTTATTAAAGAGATTATCTTTGTTCCATTGTATTGTCTTTGCTTCTTGTCAAAGATTAGTTGACTGTATTTATAGAGGTCTATTTCTGGACTCTCTATTCAGTAGCATTGACGTAGTTGTATATTTTTTCGCCAATACCACACTGTCTTTATTTATAGCAAGTCTAGAAGTCAAATAGCAGCAGTCTAATCTTTTCTTCTCTTTTACTCTGTTTCTTTTCTTATTTATTTTTGCATAAGGACTATTCATAGAGGAGGAACTAACCACTAAGACTTAGACAATACTTCCTGAAAAGGGTTGATTTAAAAACTTTCCACTATTAAGAAGAAATGCTTCTGGAAACAGGTGACTGTTGGGAATTGTAATTATTATGTGTCCGCTTGGCTAGGACTGAAGCATTCAATTATCCAACACTAACAAAATTGTTGTTAACCTAGGTGTTGCTGTGAAGGTATTTTGTAGATGTGACTGATATCTATCATTAGTTTATTTCCATTAAAGGAGATTAGCCTCCATACTTTGAGTGAACTTTGTATAATCAGTTAAAAGAACTCAGAAAAATAACTTTTCCCTGAGGAAGAAGAAACCCCCCCTGTGGACCCCAACATAAAATCTTATCTGAGAGTAAACAGCCTGCCAACCTGCCCTGTGGATTTCAGACTTCCTTAACCAGACCCTACATTTGTGTAAGCTCAGTCCTTGAAATAAATGTCTTTATGCACACCACACATACACATATTCTACCAATTCTGTGTTTGTCTGATAGATACAGGAATCATATTAGCTATTTATTTTACTCTTTGCATCTCATATTTGACCTAACCTTAACAACATACTAGATTTTTCTCTTGCTTTAAGGTATGAAGAGGCACATGGAACTCCTAATGCATGGTGTGTGTGCATTTTAATCATTTCTCTTTAGACAATTAAATCATGATCATTTTTACACAATAGATAACTAAAATTGAAGAAGCTTGAATTAATCATTGTCTATATATAAGCTTATTTACTAGAGCAGCATAATTTTAAAGATATTTATTTTTCTCAATGATACTAAGTCAGCACTGGGAAAATTCCTTGAACTCTGGAGATATTGTGATTGGAATCAGTCTTTGGAATATGCATTCAATCATAGCTGCTGTTGTATTTGGCATGTCTACCCTTCAATGTCAGTTCTCATTAATGTTCTGGTTCTGATACTGTCATTTGATGACTTCTCCATTGCCATCTTACTTTATTAGTTAATTATTTTCTAATTACTATTTTATGCCACTCTTTGATTCATTGGTTTTTAATATTTCACTTAATTGACTTTGTTTAAATGATATGAGAACAAAATGAATTTAAATTTATCATTTAATCTTGCAAATTCTGATTTGAAAAAAGTGAAAGTGTTAATTGTGTTAGACTCTCGATGACCCCAGTGACTGTAGCCCCCCAGGCTCCTCAAATTCTCTTGGCAAGAATACTGAAGTGGGTTTTTCATTTCCTTCTCCAGGGGATCTTCCCAACTCAGGGATTGAACCCAGGTCTCCTGAAATTCAGGCAGATTCTTCATCATCTGAGTCAACAGAAGAATAGGGAAGCCTGGTGTACTGCAGTCCATGGAGTCACAGAGTTGGATATGACTGAGCAACTGAATAGCAGTTACTCTGCTTATAAGTTAAATAAGCAGGGTGACAATACACAGCCTTGAAGTACTACTTTCCAATTTTGAACCAGTCTGTTGTTCCGTGTCCTGTTCTAACTGTTGCTTCTTGATCTGCACACAGATTTCTCAGGAGGCAGGTAAGGTGGTCTGGTATTCACATATCTTGAAGAATTTTCTGCAGCTGTGAAAAATTGTGAGTATGATTTCAAGTTCAGTTCAGTTCAGTCACTCAGTCGTGTCTGACTCTTTGTGACCCCATGAATCACAGGACGCCAGGCCTCCCTGTCCATCACCATCTCCCGGAGTTCACTCAGACTCACGTCCATCGAGTCCATGATGCCATCCAGCCATCTCATCTTCGGTCGTCCCCTTCTCCTCCTGCACCCAATCCCCCCCAGCATCAGAGTCCTTTCCAATGAGTCAACTCTTCGCATGAGGTGGCCAAAGTACTGGAGTCTCAGCTTCAGCATCATTNACTTTCATCAAGAGGCTTTTTAGTTCCTCTTCACTTTCTGCCATAAGGGTGGTGTCATCTGCATATCTGAGGTTATTGATATTTCTTCTGGCAATCTTGATTCTTGCTTTTGTTTCTTCCAGTCCAGCGTTTCTCATGATGTACTCTGCATATAAGTTAAATAAGCAGGGTGACAATATACAGCCTTGACGGACTCCTTTTCCTATTTGGAACCAGTCTGTTGTTCCATGTCCAGTTCTAACTGTTGCTTCCTGACCTGCAGACAGATTTCTCAAGAGGCAGGTTAGGTGGTCTGGTATTCCCATCTCTTTCAGAATTTTCCACAGTTTATTGTGATCCACTCAATCAAAGGCTTTGGCATAGTCAATAAAGCAGAAGTAGATGTTTTTCTGGAACTCTCTTGCTTTTTCCATGATCCAGCAGATGTTGGCAATTTGATCTCTGGTTTCTCTGCCTTTTCTAAAGCCAGCTTGAACATCAGGGAGTTCACGGTTCACGTATTGCTGAAGTATATTCTGATTTTCTTATATGAAAGTTCTAAAGCCAAATATTTAAGAGATAAACAAAAAGAAAGCTCAACATGGCACAAACTAGAATAAAAATTGTTTTTCATTTTAATTTTCAAAATACAAGTTGTTTTAAAATAATATTGTTTTTCTGTTCCAATTTGTTTATAATACATAATGCATGAGAAAAAAATTGAATGGATTAAAAGCAAGCAAAAAAACACATTTAACTAGAAGGAGGGAATTTTGATGAACACTCCTATTATTTTCATTTTTGTAAGAAAAACACCTTAATTTTTTAAATTGGTTAGTGTTACTTAATTGATGGAGGGAGACCCAAAAGGAAGCAAAGCAAAGCTATCCTACCACTACAAATATTCTTCTTTCAGACAGTAGAACAAATTTTTTCACTCCTTCTTTCAGAAATAAAGTTCAAAGTAATTACTATTACTTAGAGACACAGAAAATAGCCTTCTAGTTAGACAAATGGTTCAACAAGCTTCTTAATGAGAGTATGTTCCCATCTGGATCCCTCTGCAGGCAGACTCAACAGGAAAACAAAACAATAACCCTAGGATATCTGATTCCAAAAAACTGAATAGAAAATCTTTAAATAAATTATGCAAAAACAACAGAAAATACTGTAGAATGAAGTTCATAACCATCTCCTGCCTCAGTTCAGTTTAGTTCAGTCATTCAGTCCTGTCAGACTCTTTGAGACCCCAAGGACTGCAGCATGCCAGGCCTTCCTGTCTGTCACCAACTCCTGGAGCTTGCTCAAACTCATGTTCATTGAGTCGGTGATAACCATCTCATCTTCTGTCATCCCCCTTCCCCTCCTGTCTTCAATCTTTCAGTCAGTTCTTCTCATCAGGTGGCCAAAGTATTGGGGTTTCAGCTTCAGCATTAGCCCTTCCAATGAATATTCAGGACCAATTTCCTTTAGGATTGACTGGTTTCATCTCCTTGCAGTTCAAGGCACTCCTAAGAGTCTTCTCCAACATCACAGTTCAAAAGCATCAATTTCTCAGCGCTCAGCTTTCTTTTTAGTTCAACTCTCACATCCATACATGACCACTGGAAAACTATAGCTTTGAATATACAGACCTTTGTCAGCAAAGTGGTATCTCTGCTTTTTAATATGCTGTCTGGGGAGCTTTTCTTCCAAGGAGCAAGTGTCTTTTAATTTCACGGCTGTAGTCACCATGTACAGTGATTTTGGAGCCCAAGAAAATAAAGTCTGTCAGTGTTTCCATTGTTTCCCCATCTATTTGCCATGAAGTGATGGGACCAGATGCCATAATCTTCATTTTTTGAATTTGATCTTTAAGTCAGGTTTTTCACTCTCCTCTTTCACCTTCATCAAGAGGCTTTTTAGTTCCTCTTCACTTTCTGCCATAAGGATGGTGTCATCTGCATATCTGAGGTTATTGATATTTGTCCCGGCAATCTTGATTCCAGCTTGTGCTTCCTCTAGTCCAGCATTTCTCATGATGTACTCTGCATATAAGTTAAATAAACAGGGTGACAATATACAGCCTTGACATACTCCTTTATCAATTTGGAACCAGTCAGTTGTTCCACGTCTGGTTACAACTGTTGCTATGTATCTCCTGCCTACCCTTTTGCATTCTATTTCACGATTTTGTTACTTTTTCCATGAAATTCTATAATAGACTTCTAGGTGTTCTGCATAACTCCCAACTTTCATGTCTTCAATTTTTTCCAATTTCTACTACACGAATTTTTCACTGGGTTCTACTTGAACAACATCAAGCCCCTGCGTTCAAGGACTTAAGATGATTTAAACTGACTGTAACGATCATAGCTAATCAAAATTGAATACCTGCTTTTAAGGCTGTTATATACTGGTTCCATCAAAACCAGCTTTTTCATCCTCTTTATCTTTTTCAGCTAAGTTGAAGTGTAGTTAATTTATAATGTTGTGTTGGTTTCAGATGTACAATAAAGTGATTCAGTTATATATCTATTCTTTTTCAGATTCTTTTTCATTTTCAGATTATTAAAAGATAATGAACATAGTTCCCTGTGCTATATAGTAGGTCCTTGTTGTTTATCTATTTTATATATAGTACAATGTTTTTGTTAGTCACAAACTCCTAATTTATCTTGCACACCACCGCTGCTATCCAAAATTGTAACCACAGGTTTGTTTTCAGTGTTTGTGAGTCTTTATTGACCTTGCAAATAAGTTCACTTGTATTATTTTTATAATTCCCACATATAAGTGATGTTATATGATATTTATCTTTGTCTGACTTATTTCACTTAATATGATGATTCTAGATCCATTCATGTTGCTACAAATGGCATTATTTCATTTCCTTTGCTGAGTTAACTTTCCATTTTATGCATATATCACATCTTCTTTATCCAGGCTTCTGTGGATGGACATTTAGATTGCTTCCATGTCCTGGCTTTTGTAAATAGTGTTACTACAAATAGTGGGGTGTACTTACCTTCTTAGAGTTTTCTCCATGTATACACCCAGGAATAGGATTTCTGGATCATTTGGTAGTTCTATCTTAAGTTTTTAAAAGTCATTTCCATATTGTATTCCATAGGGGCTTCATGAATTTGCATTCCCACTAATGCTGTAGGAAGGTTCATTTTTCTCGACACCATCTCCAATATTTATTATTTGTAGACATTTTCATGATGAAATTCTGACTGTTGAAGGTGATACCCCATTGCAGTTTTGATTTACATTGTTGTAATTATTAGTTTTATTGAGCATCTTTTCATGTGCTTGTTGGCCCTCTGTATGTCTTTGGAGAAATTTCTATTTAGCTATTTTGTCCATCTCTTAATTGGGTTATTTGGCTTTTTGATATTGAGCTGTATGAGCTATTTTTATACTTTGGAAATTAATCCTTTGTTGGTGACATCATTTGCAAATATTTTCTCCTGGTCCTTCAGTTGTTTTTTCATTTTGTTTACAGTTTTCTTTGTTGTGCAAAAGCTCTTAAGTTTTATTAAGTCCCATTTGTCTATTTTTATTTCCATTACCCTAGGTCAGGAGAGGAATCTAAAAAAATATTGCTGCATTTATATCAAAGAGTATCCCACATATGTGTTTGGACTTCCCAGGTGTCTTGGTGGTAAAGAAACTCTCTGCCAAGCAGGAGATATGGATTTGATCCCTGAGTGGTGAAGATCCCCTGGGGTAGGAAATGGCAACCCACTCCAGCATTCTTACCTGGAAAATTCCATGTACACAGGAGCCCGGTGGGCTACAGTCCAGGAGGCTACAAAGAGTTGGAAATGACTCAGCACACACACACACACACACACACACGTGTGTGTGTGCACAAACACTTATGTTTTACTCTAGGAATTTTATAGCCTCCAATGGCTCAGAGGTTAAAGCGTCTGCCTCCACCGCAGGAGACCTGGGTTTGATCTCTGGGTCGGGAAGGTCCCCTGGAGAAGGAAATGGCAACCCACTCCAGTATTCTTGCCTGGAGAATCCCATGGATGGAGGAACCTGGTAGGCTACAGTACATGGGGTAGCAAAGAGTCGGACACGACTGAGCGACTTCACCTTAATCTTACATTTAGGTTTTTCATCTATTTTGAGTTTATTTTCTAACATAGTGTTAGAGCATATCCTAATTTCATTCTTTTCCATGAAACTGTCCAGTTTTCAGCACCACTTATTGAAGAGACCTTCTTTTCTCCATTGTATATTCATGTTTCCTTTGCCATAGATTAGTGACCATAAGCATGTGGGTGTATTTCTGGGTTCTGTATCCTATTCCATCAATATATGTGTCTGTTCCTGTGCCAGCATTGTATCGTGATTAATGTAGATTTTCAGTAAAGATCCGTCAGATAGCATGATTTCTCCAATTCCACTCTTCTTTCTCAAGATTGTTATGAACAATTATGGGCCTTTATGTTTTCATACAAATTTTGTTCCGATTCTATGAAAAATGCCTTGGATAATTTGATAGTGATTGCATTTAATATATAGATTGCCTTAGGTAGTATGATCATTTTAACAATGCTTATTTTTCCAATCCAAGAACACAGTATATCTTCCCATCTGTTGGTATCATCTTTAATTTCTTTCATCAGCATCTTACAGTTTTCTGAGTACAGGTCTTTTTTTCCCATCACATCCTGTCTTCTCATCTAATAATTATTCATTTTCTTGTTTGATATTTACCTTCTTCTCAAGTGAGCCTTTCTTACTGCCTTAAAGAAAACAACAAAAATAACTCTTCCACCATGCTATATTTCTGCCACCCACATTCTCCTCTCTATTCACCTTTTTGAACTTCAGGTCAGAATATTCAACAGATTTTATAAGATATTGACTTGGATATGTCCAAGTCATTTCAGGCTCAACATCCCCAAACTGAAATTCACAATTTCATTAATTCCATTCCAATGGAGAAAAAGAGTGAACAAATAAATAGCCACCCCTGGTCTTTTTACAGTGTGTCTAGTTTTGGTAAATACCTGCAAATCAGAATACTCACAGTCATAATTCATTTTATATTTTTCCTTTTTTTTTTTTATAGAGTCCGTTATAAACTCTGATCCAATTTACATCCTAAATACCAATGAAATTCACATCATTCTTTCCATATCCCTATCAGGAAAGCTATCTCTATTCATTACTCTAAACATGCCAATTTGCTTTTTGTCCACAGCATTCCACTGTCATCTTGGTTTGATATCATTGCCACTATATCTAAAAAGTATCAGAATGAGTCAACAGAATTCTTTTCACAGGTTGACTTGGACAAACCGTGTCATGGTAAATGTCTGGGAATCTTATTCTTATTAAGGACTTTCAATTAAAAACATCACTAAATCTTCATTGGAAAAGCCTTATGGTCTGCTATCTGTTAATTTGTTGTCAAGTGCCAAGATCTACCACCCTGGATCTATGCTCTAACTAATAGAACACTTTATAATATTAATTGCTTTTGATCATTAGAAACATGACCAGCAACCCACTTCTTACTTGAATTTCATTCTGGCAATGATGATGGATAAAAAGACCCTGTAAGTAGCTAGCCAACCCTCAAACTTAATCTCTTCCTGCTGACCAATAAAATTAAATTTCAAACAAATTTCTTCCCACATTATCCAAACATGCTATTAATAAGTTCTATTTTGTACTATGTGGTTGACATAGTCTCCAGTGGGGCAGCACTCTTGCCTATCAATAGGAGACAGTAATTTCTTTTCTTTCTCACTTTCCTCTCACCTCCCATAGATTATGTATAGATCTTTTTTACTTCATTCACTAGTCAGAGCACAAAACTGACTTTTCATCATAAAAGTCTCCCTACTTGAAACAGAGTAGGAATTGGGCAAGATTGCTAATACCCTCTACTCCCTTGAAGAAAATCGCCTGATGACCACAGTCAACAGTTATGCCTAAAAGCAAGTATCTTGGGAAATGCTAGTTACTTCACTGTTTGAGCTGAAATTTCTGTTCTCGACTCCTAGTTCAGATGAATAATAACTACTACTGCCTCAGTGAAATTGATAGACATTGCCAAGTTATTGCTGTCATATTGCATAAAAAACCCCACAAAGATACAATGTTAATTCATAATTTCTCTTATTAACATTAAATGTCTCATTATTAAATTTGCTCTTATTGTCAATTGTTTTGAGGAGGAAATCCCTAGTAAAGATGACAGTTCCTGGTATGAGAGGTGTTTCAATGAGACAGCTGGAGTTGAAAATATTCTTTAAAATGATCATCAATTAACTACCTCTGGTTTGCAAAAGTGGTAATTTCTACTTTACCGTACTCAGTTAAAAATGCTTCCCTTTAGTAGTTCCTGTCCTTGGATTATTTTACCAATATTTTTACTTTGTTTCTGGGTAAGCAGATTTATTAATAAAACTGACACTGTACTAAAAATTCAACTTTTGCAGGGCATAATAATATTATATGTCATATATAAATAATAATAATTTGAAAAGGTTTATTTCTTATTTGTTTTGCAGGGCATAATAATATTATATGTCATACATAAATTATAATAACTTGAAAAGGTTTATTTTTTATTTGTAGAAGTTGAGTTTTTCCATGGTTCCAAGGTAATTTGTCTAACTCATAGATGATGGATAATGGCACCGCAGCCATGAACTATCTCCTGATATTCCCTTAGGGAAAGAGAGATATCCATGACATGAAGAACCACAATGGCCCCACCTTATAAAATTTCTAGCTCTGCTAGAGAGACCAAGTTCCTCATTAACATTACAGTAAAATTCAATGATAGTTGGGCAAGTTAATTATAAGATCACTGGGAAAGTGACTTTAGAATAACTATTTTATGTAACTGTATGAATAGATTTTATTTTAACCAGCAAAAGAAATATGTTAGCCTTTTGGCAAGAATTTATCATGTGCATGTATGACTTATTAATAGTTTTCAAATCCAATTGCCAAAATTAAGTCTTCAAATTTTACCATACTGAAACTGAGTCCTATTTTCAAGAGATGGTGGCCTTTAAAGAAACTGAAGTATAAAAACATAAGCACTTGCTACTTTAGTAACACAGAATTATAGCATTTGTCTTTAGTGGAAGCTTAGAAAATGTTGCATATTCTGTAGCCATAAAAGGGTATATAGCAAATATTTTTACCTAGATACTGAACATGAGTAATGCCTACTATGATTTAGATAGAACAGAAAATCTGAAAAATGAGATAAATGCTTTATCTGTCAATAAATTATTTATAAATTTATGAGGGTACAAGTGGTGCAATAAAAAATGACATTATTCTGTATTTTACTTGTTAATTCTATCTGTAGTTTCCTTTTGCAATATTGTAAGCTGAGGCTCCCAAAGCCTGTTTTGTTTTTTTTCTTCTGCTACCAAATGCTAGAATTCCAGTGCTTAGAAACTTGAGAATGCTTCCTATGAAAACAATCTCAGAAAAATATTAAGGGGAAAGTTATTAAATGTCTATATCAATACTTTCTCAGGAACACTTGGTATTCTCAATTTTTGATGGTATGTGTATGTATGCTCAGTCAATAAGTCACGTCTGACTCTTTTGTGACCCCATGGACTGTAGCTGGCCAGGATCTTCTGATGATGGGAGTTCCCAGACAACAATACTGGTGTGGCTTGCCATTTCCTCTTCCAGGGGATCTTCCCAGCCCAGGAAGTGAACCTGCATCTCCTGTGTCTCCTGCACTAGCAAGTGGATTCTTAACTACTGAGCTACCTGGGAAGCACTTTGATGGTACAGTTTTCTTTCAATTTATATATTGATGATTGTTATTAAGTAGGACATTGCCTCACCAGGGTTGAAAACCACTAGTGTACAACAGAGGAAAACTGGAGAATGTGAAAATGATTGCTACTTATAAATTATTCCCAAAACATATCACTGTGCAGAAGAAAATAATTTATATTCTCAGTTCAGTTCAGTCACTCAGTTGTGTCCGACTCTTTGTGACCCCATGAACCACAGCATGCCAGGCCTCCCTGTCCATCACCAACTCCCAGAGTTTACCCAAACTCATGTCCATTGAGTTGATAATGTCATTAAATCATCTCATCCTCTGTCATCTCCTTCTCCTCCTGTCTTAAATTTTTCCCAGAATCAGGTTCTTTTCAAAATGAATCAGCTCTTCACATCAGATGGCCAAAGTATTGGAGTTTCAGCTTCAACATCAGTCCTTCCAATGAACACCCAGGACTGACCTCCTTTAGGATGGACTGGTTGGATCTCCATGCAGTCCAAGGGACTCTCAAGAGTCTTCTCCAACACCACAGTTCAAAAGCATCAATTCTTTGCTGCTCAGCTTTCTTTATGGTCCAACTCTCACATCCACACGTGACTACTGGAAAAACCACAGCCTTGACTAGGTGGACCTTTGTTGGCAAAGTAATGTCTCTGCTTTTTAATATGCTGTCTAGGTTGGTCATAACTTTCCTTCCAAGGAGTAAGCGTCTTTTAATTTCATGCGTGCAATCACCATCTGCAGTGATCTGGGAGTTCCCAAAAATAAAGTCAGCCACTGTTTCCATTGTTTCCCATAATAAATGTCATGTGTATGTCTCATTTTTCTATGTGAAATGTGATATTAGAGGAATTTTTCATTTGGTTTGCTGTTTAAGACCTGATGCAACTCTTCTATAAAAAAATAAAACAATGTATGCTCACAGTGACATTAAACATTTCTTACACAGACTTGCATTCAGTTCAGTTCAGTTCAGTCGCTAAGTTGTGTGCGACCCCATGAATTGCAACACGCCAGGCCTCCCTGTCCATCACCAACTTCCAGAGTTCACTTAAACTCACGTCCATCGAGTCAGTGATGCCATCCATCCATCTCATTTTCTATCGTTCCCTTCTCCTCCTGCCCCCAGTCCCTCCCAACATCAGGGTCTTTTCCAAAAAGTCAACACTTCGCATGAGGTGGCCAAAGTATTGGAGTTTCAGCCTCAGCATCAGTCCTTCCAATGAACACCGAGGGCTGATCTCCTTTAGAATGGACTGGTTGGATCTCCTTGCAGTCCAAGGGACTCTCAAGAGTCTTCTCCAACACCACATTTCAAAAGCATCAATTCCTTGGTGCTCAGCTTTCTTCACAGTCCAACTCTCACATCCATACATGACCACTGGAAAAGCCATAGCCTTGACTAGATGGACCTTTGTTGGCAAAGTAATGTCTCTGCTTTTTAATATGTTTTCTAGGTTGGTCATAATTTTCCTTCCAAGGAGTAAGCATCTTTTAATTTCATGGTTCCAATCACTGTCTGCAGTGGTTTTGGAGCCCCCCAAAAATAAAGTCAGCCACTGTTTCCACTGTTTCCCCATCTATTTTCCTTGAAGTGATGGGACCAGATGCCATGATCTTAGTTTTCTGAATATTGAGCTTTAAGCCAACTTTTTCACTCTCTTCTTTCACTTTCATCAAGAGGCTTTTTAGTCCCTCTTCACTTTCTGCCATAAGAGTGGTGTCATCTGCATATCTCAGGTTATTGATATTTCTCCTGGCAATCTTGATTCCAGCTTGTGCTTCTTCCAGCCCAGCGTTTCTCATGATATACTCTGCATACAAGTTAAATAAGCAGGGTGTCAATATGCACCCTTGACGTACTTCTTTTCCTATTTGGAACCAGTCTCTCGTTCCATGTTCAGTTCTAATATAGTATTAATAGTTACTTCCTCATAAAATTGCACATTAAAGGAAGCAGCTACTTATTTTAATTACATATGTAATTTACAGGCGTGGTGAGTCTGTGAGCTTCCAAATTTACAGACACCATTTCTAGAAAATGATCAGTCACCTAGGTGTGCACAGTCTGAAATCAACTAAAATTTGAGGCAGTTTACTGAGATTCTTTTATCTAGCAGCTCTACAGTGAGCTGCTAAGGTTATTGAGACAGTCTGATTAAAGCAATATTACAGCATATTTTAAAGCTATACTGAGAGCAATTTAATGTGGTTTAGCAGGCACTTCTCTATTTTGTAGTGACCTAGGAACATAAAAATGTATAATCTCAAAAAAACATCCAGCAAAGTAGATACAAAATGGAAAAGATTAGATTCACAATGTGTTGAACTGGTAAGTTCAATTCCTTTTGCCAAGTTACTTTTTGATCTTAACTGGTTTTCTGAAATTTGTAAGATAGAATCTAGTGTGGTTGATAATTTTCCTGCATACACTTAGCATGCTACTTGAGAAACAACTCTCTTATTTTTATTGTGCTTGTGTCCTTTTAACGAAGTAAGCTATTTTGTAGGATAATATTATTTGGCAATGGATATTGAATGAGAAAGCCTATTTAAATATCCATCAGCTATATGAAGGCATTTACAAATATACATATAAATACATATACTGTAATGCATACATAATTCATTGAGGTTTACTTCTTACAAGCTAAGTTCTATTTTATATATGAGACATATTTAATTTTTACAAATCTATAGGTTTGATAATATTTCTACAAACAAAGAATCTGAGATTTAGATAAATTAACTGAATTTCTCAAAATCATATACCTTATAGGTGGGAAAATTAAAGTTCAATTTTAACTATTTCAGCATGAGAGCTCTTTAATATGGCATTCTTCTCTTCCAGACTCTGTCAAAGTGATTCCATATTTTAAATTTTAGGATCTACTAACCACAAATGAAGACTAGCAGTTCTTCACTTAATTATGTATTTGTAGCAATCATAAAGCATTAAGATTGACAGATCCACATTTGTTAGACAGCTCTCCCTCATACTCATGCTTCTGATTTAAAACAACAATATTATCTGATGGCTTCTAATATAACACTGTTGCTAGAGTTGTATGATGTTAATCCTATTTTAATGAAAATTTGAACCACAGTCTCCCTAACTTCATCACACATTTTCAGATTGCATTTCCTTCCTTTGATAAATTTCTGAGTTAAGTTTCATTATTGTAATTTAAACAATAAAAGTGGGAGATATCATCTTTTGCTACATTGAAATCTATCCACTGACATATGGTAAGGAAAGGGAAAAAATAATTCAAAGCCTATGTGTTTGTGTGTGTGTGTGTGTGTATATACATTAAGTGTGTATATGAGTGTATATATACATATATATGTGTATATATATGATTTATATCACTGTCTTGCAGCCTAAGATTCCAAGAATGCATATTAGACAATGAACACACATTTGTCATTACATATTTTGTTTTACAATATTACCTAACATCAGTTAGTATTTTAACAGGAACCCAAAGGAAATGAACAATATTTTAAATTATGGGTAACTCCTTCACTCATTTTAGATTCTGTACTCAGGATTTCTTCATCTTGCTTTTTTGTCCTTCAAGCAGATGATGGCTTGCGCTGCTGCTGGTAAGTTATGTCAGTCGTGTCCAACTCTGTGTGACCCCATAGACGATGCCCAACAGGTTCCTCTGTCCCTGGGATTCTCCAGGCAAGAATACTAGAGTGGGTTGCCATTTCCTTCTCCAATGCATGAAAGTGAAAAATGAAAGTGAAGTCACTCAGTCATGTCCGACTCTTAGTGACTCCATGGACTGCAGCCTACCATGCACCTCCATCCATGGGATTCTCCAGGCAAGAGTACTGGAGTGGGGTGCCATTGCCTTCTCCACTGGTCTGATGCAAACTGTGAGAAGGAAGAAACAGAGTACACAAAAGTCAGAATTTTTGAAACAGGAGGTTCTTAGAACAGAAGGCTCTCTTATTCACAGGTGATGCTAATGGTTTATGTTGTTGCTACTGTTCAGTTGCTAAGTCACGTGGGGCTTTGTGATCCCATGGACTGCAGCAAGCCAGGCACCTCTGTCCTCTGCTGTCTCCCAGAGTTTGCTCAAATTCATGTCCATTGAGTTGGTGATGCCATCCAACCATCTCATCCTCTGCCACCTCCTTCACCTTGTGCCTTCAACCTTTCCCAGCATCAGGGTCTTTTCCAATGAGTCAGCTCTTTGCAAAAGGTGGTTAAATTATTGGAGCTTCAGCATCAGTCCTTTCAATGAATATTCATAGTTGATTTCCTTTAGGATTGGCTGATTTCATGTCTTGGAAGTCTAAGGGACTCTCAAGAGTCTTCTCCAGCACTACAATTCAAAAGCATCAAATGCTCTATGATCACTCATAATTTGAACTTTCTAAAAATCCCATGCTTCATGGATTTGTCTGTGATAAATTCAATCATAGTTTAGTTATATAACAAACTAGAGCCTTCTAGCTGCTGTGCTGGGAACCAGGATCCTCCTATCGGGGCAGCTGGCTTCCTGGGCAGGCAGGCGAGCCGGCACACCAGGCTGGGAACTGTTGTGAGGGGCCCGCGCGGGAGGGCTCCGGGAGCAGCAGGGACACCCCGTAGGCCTGGGCACTGCTTTGCTGCGGGCTCCGGCCACCTGCGAGGCAGCGCCGCTTGGGGCGTCGGGGGCAGGGGGAGCTAACTGGTGCTCCTATGTGGTGACCAGCACCCTCTCGTGCCACGTGCAGAACGGCACCTACCTGCAGAGGGTACTGCAGAATTGCCCCTGGCCAGTGAGCTGCTCTGGGAACAGCTACAGGGGCTTTCCTGGTGGCTCAGTTAGTAAAGAGTCTGCTTTCATGCAGCAGACCCGGGTTTGATCCCTGGGTCGGGAAGATCCATCCCCTGGAGAAGGAAATGGCAACCCACTCCAGTGTTCTTGCCTCGAGAATCCCATGGACAGAGGAGCCTGGCGGGCTACAGTCCACGGGGTCGCGGGAGTCGGACACGACTGAGTGACAGCTACAGAACGGGGGTAAGACCCACGTACAAGGTGATGTACAAGACGGTGACCGCCTGCCAGTGAAAATGCGGCCTCCAGGCCCTCGCCGCCCAGCTGCAAGGAAGTTGAAGGCGCCTCTGGTTTCGTGGCGCCCGGGTGGTCGGGCAGCGCCACCTGGCGGTTGGCCCTTAGGGCCCACAGGCTTCTCTGGTTTTCTCGACTGCAGCAAAGTGTCGGAACTGACTGAGCCGCTGTAGGTGCTGGAGGCCAAGGTGGCCGGGCTGACTGTCACGGAGTGGGCAGGGCCCCGACCCCAGCTGCCCCCCTGAGGACCCTGCCCCGCCTTGGGGCTCCCCAGTTGTCCAGGGCAGCTCCGGGGATGGAGGCCTTCGAGGGCTGCCAGGAGCCAGAGAAAACCAGAGGCCTCCTCTGTTCCCTTGAGATGATGGAGTTGGTGCCCAGGGGCTTCCTAGGCCCACTGGCCCCACGGGAGACCCCGGCAGTGGGGGCCCAGTGGAGATGAGAGGTCCACCAGGTCTGCAGGGTCCCCCAGGGAGCTCTGGTCAGGCCAGAGCTGCGGGTACCCCAGAGAGAGGGGACCTCAAGTGCCCCAGGCCCTCTTGGCCCCCCTGGCCTCCCTGCCCCAGCCCCCAGGCCCTGTTGAACCACCCTACAACCGGATCTCCCAGCCTGAAGACCTGTTTCTGTCCAACACTTTCACTGAGACCAGCAGCCACTGGCCCCCTGGACTGGCTGGCTCCCCAGGCCCCCCGGGATCCATGGGTCCTCCTGGACTTCCAGGCCCCATGGACATTCCTGGGAGTCCTGGATATAGGGGACCCCCAGGCCCCACTGTACCTAAAGAAATCTCAGGCCACCCTGGAGAGAGGAGCCAAAGAGGACTGCAAGGGGAGCCCGAACCCCAAGGCTCCAGGGGGGTAGTGGGGAGAACCTGGCTGCAAAGACTGGTGAGAAGAGCTCACTGGAACCAGAGGGGTCAGGGACAAGCCTTGCCACCCCCAGGGGCACCTCCAGCCTCCTGAAGGGCAAAAGGGGAGGACACACTGCCAGCTCCTGGATCCTGGCCCCCCAGGAGCCGAGACAAGACAAACTGAGGGTGGTGGTGGCCCCATGGGGAGGGCCAGGCCAGGCTTCCCTTCCCAGCCTGGACTGGGCCGACCGTCTCTGGGGTCTGCTGGTCCATATTTATTAATATCCTCAGGGTCCCTTGCACCACCTAGGCCTTTGGGTGGGGGTCTTGGTCCTGGTACCCGGTGCACATCTGCCTTCCATGAGGTTGAGCAGAGACTGGGGCCTGAGAGATAGGTGTGGCCCAGGTGAGAGGGCTCAGGACTCTGGGCCTCAGTTGCCCTCTGTGAAGTGGGGTGATGCAGGTCTGCGGCAGGGACGGCAGTTTTGGAGCTTCTGTTGTCTCATCAACTGCCCGGCCCTCCACACTTCCGGGGATGATGAGGGCAGGCAGTCTCGGCCTCCCTGCTCCCCAGCCAAACCTGGGGAGCCCACCTGCACCCCTCCTCTCTTTGTTTTCCAGTGCTGGGTTCCTGACCCTGAGGTCAAGCTACCTGATCTGACTGGGTGTTCAGGGCTCCTGTGTCAGTTCTGACCACTGAACCCTCGGTCCCTCCCGGGGGCCTGGAAGAGGGGCCACCTGCTCCCACAACTGCCCGTGACTGCCCCAGCAGGTAGATGTGTATCAGCCAATAAAGGCCTCCGCCTGGCTGCCAAAAAAATTAAAAAACAAACTAGAGACACCAGGTGGCATCTCTTCTTTAAGCCCAACTCTTGATACATGATAGTCTTTCCAAAGTTGTATGTCTTCTATCTCAGTATTTGTGTTATCTTGAAAAACATTTAGCAATTTGCTAGAGGAGACTTTGGTGAGAAGAGCTCACTGGTATGTTTTAATTACCTGATTTGGCAAGGAACCCATACTGAAACAGTATTTTCCTTTGTAAATCATTTATTTATCACTTTGTTAGGGATAACACTGTTATTTTTTTTTTTTCTTTTGCCTAGATCATTAAGGCATAGCAAAGAATTCTGAACTCTGATTAAGTGCTAGGTATCTATTTAAATGGAATTATGTGTTGTCGTACAATTGCTCATAAAAACAAAGCTAGAAGAATAAAATGCATTCCAAATAGAGATTCTGGGGTCAAGCTTGCATCTATAATGGAGATAGTTTGTATATTATCATCATTTTCTTTCTAAGGCTTTAGAAGAGTTTTATCATGCTAAGATTGAAGTAATTATGCTTAAGTTTATAGAATATCAAATAAAAAGAATCTCTATGTTAGAGATGAGATTGTTTTGTTTTAGAGTTATTCAGTGAGCAGCTGTATTTTTCCTTCCAACCTCACTTTCTAGATTGTTTTTAAAGCTGAATAATTCAGTTTAAAAGTCCAACAGCCTTATACTTTGAACTTCATGGTAACTTCACTATTATCACTGAGGATGGCGACAGCAGTGATGAAGAAGATGATTGCTTCTTGGCGGGGAAGCTATGACAAACCTAGACAGTGGGTTAAAGATCAAGGACATCATTTTGCCAACAAAGGTCTGTACAGTCAAGGTGTCATCTTTCCAGTAGTCACGTATGGATGTGAGAGCTGGATACAGTGGAGCTCTGAAAAATTGATGCTTTTGAACTGTGGTGCTAGAACAAACTCTCAAGAATCCCTTGAAAAGCAAGGAGACCAAACCAGTCAATCTTAAAGGATATCAACCCTGAATAATCTTTGGAAGGACTGATGCTGAAGCTGAAGCTACAGTACTTTGGCTAAGAGGGTGACAGAGGATGAGATGACTGGATGGCATCACCGATTCAATGGACCTGAAATTGTGCAAACTCTGGGAGATGGTGAGGAATAGGGAAACCTGGCGTGCTGCAATCCTTGGGGTCGTGAAGAGCGGACACAATCTGGAGACTGAGCAACAACAACTTCATTTATTTCATTGAAGACTGTCCTCCTCCCTCCCCTTACCTGTCATCAATCATTGTGAATTCAACTTCCACAGGGATTAGCCATCTAACACTCAGGTCTCTCTTCAGATGTCCTTTCTCCGCCTCCAGTTCAACTATCTACTGCTATGAACACACTTCAGATTTTCATCTCCAGATTTTGGGCCACTTTTGAAGATTTATTATAAAAATTTGCTTCCTGTCCACAAATATCTGAGCTTCCATCTCATTTGCTCAAGAAACTTAATTTCACCATCATACAATTTCACTAGAACTCTAGGGCATTATTCTCACAATAATTTCATGATACAAAGCATCTTCTGACATCACTTTCTCCTTTGTGTAACTTAGATTCTATATTTAACATTACATGCCTCTTTCAAATCTCCTCAACCACTGTGAAGTAGTATCATTAATATTACTATCACATTTATTATTATTGATTACCTCACATACACTTCTCTGCTACCCTAGTCAAACCCACTATCAGGTCTCCTCAGACAGCTTTGCAATGTGTTTCCACACTTCTACAGCTTTCCAATAGCAACATAGCAACATGATTGCTGTAAAAAAAAACCAAAACAAAACTGTAAACTGCATTGTTATCTTTCGTGCTTACAAAACTGTTTCATTTCCATATTCTACCTGATATAAATTACAAACTCAAGTCTATGTCTAATGCCATCTAATCCTACCTAGTATCCATCTAAACCAAATTTCTGTTAACTTCCTCAAAGAAGTTAAAGGTTACTGCTCTGCTTTTCTTCTCACGGTTTCTATGACTATATCCTTCCTAATGTTTAAATCTTTCATTCAAGATTACCTCCACAGAGAGGACCTAGCCAATCATTTTCTTAAAGCAAGCACTGTCACATCACATTATTCTGTACTTCAATGCCTTGTTATTTTCTTTCAAATGGTATATAATGACTATTGGTGTTTCCCTTGTGGCTCAGACAGTAAAGCGTCTGTCTACAATGTGAGAGACCTGGGTTCAATCCCTGGGTTGGGAAGATTCTCTGGAGAAGGAAATGGCAACCCACTCCAGTACTCTTGCCTTGAAAATCCCATGGACGGAGGAGCTTGGTGCAGGCTACTATCCATGAAGTCCCAAAGAATCAGGCATGACTGAGCGACTTCACTTTCACTTTCACTTTCTTGTGGCTCAGATGGTAAAGAATCTGCCTGAAATGCAGGAGACCCGGGTTCAATCCCTGTGTCAGGCAGATCCTCTGGAGAAGGGAATGGCAATCCACTCTGGTATTCTTGGCTGGAGAATCCCATGGACAGAGGAGACTGAGGGGCTACACAAAGAGTCAGATAGGATTGAAAGACTAACACTTTCACTTTTTTTCCCCCATAATAAATAATAAACACAGGCTCCAAGGAACTGGTGCATATATCATGTATAATTTTCTTTTTCTTCAGGTGAATACCAGGAGAGGAATTGCTGAATCATAGTAATTTTGATTTAAAGATGGATAGAAGATATGAATAGACATTTTTCCAAAGTAGACATTTGGATGGCCACAGGCCCATGAAAAGACATTCAACATCAATTTTTTGTGAAGCTTCCATAATATTTTCTATAGTGGCTCAATCAATTTACATTCCTACAAACAGTGCACAAGGGTTTGCTTTTATCCACATTCTTGACAACACTAATTATTTGTTATCTCTTTAATAATAACCATTCTGACAGATGTGAGATCTGTGATATCTGATTGTGGTTTTGATTTGCATCTCTCTGATCATTAATGATGTTGAATGTCTTTTCATGGGCCTGTGGCCATCCAAATGTCTACTTTGGAAAAATGTCTATTCATATCTTCTATCCATCTTTAAATCAAACTTTCTTAAAAATTTTTTGATGTTGAGTTGTATGACTTCTTTGAGCATTTTGGACATTAACCTTTTAGTGGACATACTGTTTGCAAATATCTTATCCCATTCAGTAGCTTGCGTTTTCATTTTGTTGACAGTTCCCTTCACTTTACAAAAGCTTTTTAATTTGATGTACTCCCAGTAATTTATTTTTGCTTTTGTTTTATTTGTCTGAGAAGACTGATCCAAAAAATAATACTTACTAAGACCAGTGTCAAAAATCTCACTCCCTTTATTTTCTTCTAGAAGTTTTATGGTTTCAGATCTAACATTTAATCCTTTCATCAGTTTAAATTTATTTCTATACATGGTGTGAGAAAGTAAGCCAACTTAATTCTTTTGCATGTAGGTGTTTAATTTTCCCAGCACTATTTATTAAAGAGGTGGTCTTTTCTGATTTGTATATTTTTGCCTCCTTTTTTATAGACTAATTGCTCATATAAGTATGGGTTCATTTCTAGATTTTCTGTTCTGTTCCATTGATCCATGTGTCTGTTTTTGTGCCAATATCATACTGTTTTGATGACTATAGCTTTTGTAGTATAGTTTTAAAACAGAAAGCATAATACTTTCAGCTTTATTCTTCTCTCTCAAGATTGACTATTCAATATTGACTATTGACTATTTTGACTATTCTTTCTTCCATAAACAATGTTTAATATTCTGAGGATTAAGAAACAAAAGATTTTTTAAAAACTTGCTTAACTAGGTGTATTTTTTCTGAATTCTTCTAAGAATTAAAAACAAATAATCAAACCATTGTAATTTGAACTGTCAGGTTTTATTTCAGGAAAATCTAATACTTTTCAAAAGTTATAATTTTAATGTTATTTCACAAAATCACTTCTTAACACTAAAAACAAAACAAAACAAAAACTTTCCCATCTAAAGATTCCTATATTTGAATTACATTACTGCAAGGCACATTTGGAACACACCTCCTTCACAACATACAGATAATATACTTCCTGAAACAGGATTTTAAACTGTAAACTTTGCTAAGAAAGTATATTCCCTATGTAAGATTTTTAACTTTAGTATATTAAACAATTAATAATACAATAAATTTCACAATTCTTAGGTAAAAATGTTGCTCCTGGAGAATAATGCACCTTTCTTAAAATTAATTCAGTACATATGTATAAAGATAATTCTTTCTTAAACCTTTGTACTTGAAATGCAGATATGGTGATGCTAAAAACAGCCCTAAACAAAGCTGAAAATACAGCAGAACGATAGATTTTATGTTATTGCCTTCATGTGAGATTGTATCATTTCCTCTAGTATTTCCAAAGATGAATTTAACAATGGCTAAGTATGCAGAAAATAAATATGTCTATTCTTTCTCTTCTTAAATAATATTCCTTCATCTCTAACATCAGTTCTTTTATAAAAGATTCCAAATTAATTTTATATATATATATATATATATACAATTGAAGCCAGGACAATTTTAATGCTTCTACCAAATTTAATGCTTCTTATTTAGGGCCCCAATACATATATCCCCTCTGAAAATTTATGGTCAAGTATCCATGACAGCAAATAGCATTTTTAAGATGTTGATATTATTTTTCACATCATGCATTTTTTGTTAATAAATATATTGTCAAGAAAGTAAAACCAAGTGCTGAGTGTGTTTTCTTAATTATAAGAGTTGAGTGAAAAGAAAAATAAAGATAGTGATGATATTTGTTGCAGTCTGACACTTCAACAGTCATGGTGTTTGTGTTTTGCAATCAGGGCATTGTGAAACATCACAATATTTTTTATCTCACATATCAAGTCCATAGAATACTACTTTAATTGCTTATGTCTTCAAGAGGTAAATTATTAAACTCTGTTAGATATTAATTATTAATATCTCAAGTATAATAACCTCTGCATGGTTATAGACTAGTTAGTTAATTAAGTCGCTCAGTCGTGTCCGACTCTTTGTGACCCCATGGACTGTAGCCCACGAGGCTCCTCCATCCATGGGATTCTCCAGGCAAGTATACTGCAGTGGGTTGCCATTTCCTTCTCCAGGGGATCTTCCCGACCCAGGGATCGAACCCAGGTCTCCCATATTAGAGGCAGATGCTTTAACCTCTGAGCCACCAGGGAAGCTCATAGGTAGCATATATTAATATCAGAACACATATTCAGAGCATTTCTGTAAAGCAATCATTGCAGGCAGAGTCTTTACTGTCTGAGCCACCAGGAAAGCCCAGTTTATCAATAACTTTCCAATTACAGCCAAGTTTGGGTTGTGGGAAAACTCATCCTTAAAATTAAAAATTTTCACATTTTAATCCCAGATACAAGTGACTATTATATTTTTCTGCTTTAAGTTGAGAGTTGTACATCTTATTTTGGCATCAAGAGTATTTAAAAAATATATTTATTTATTTAAATATATTTATTTAAAAATAAAAAAGTCAAAGACATAAGACAAGAATTTTGCACTATCATTAAAGAAACTAAATCAGAATTATTTAAATAATATATAAGAATTTTATGCTGGGACTTCAGTAACCTTAAAATAATAAGCAACTTATGAAACAATAACTGTTGTAATTACATATCACATTAATAATTTATGAAGTCAGTTTTTTTCCCCTAATTATACATCATTATTAAGTTTACCTGTTAATAACTTTATATTTTAATGCTTAACCTGGGTTCTATCACTGGATCAAGAAGATCCCCTAGAGAAGGAACTGGCTACCCACTCCAGTATTCTTGCCTGGAGAATTCCATGGATAGAGGAGTCTGGTGAGCTACAGTCCATGGGATTGCAAAGAGTTGGACATGACTGAGTGACTAACATTTACTTATTTAGATAATTATTTATTCACTTATATTTCTACTATCAGAAAAAATAGTAATTATAATTATGGTGCTCCATGAACTATAAATTTAAAAAGAAATTGACTGAAAGACAGCATTCTTGGATTTTGGTGTTTGATAAAATTTGTATCTCTACTAATGTTTGTGGGATTATAGTTACTTTGCTAAGAAAGTATATCTCCTGTGTAACATTTTTAAACTTCACGACAGTTTAGGATTCTGATGATTTATTTTAAAAGTTCCTTAATTAAAAGGAAATTATGAATGTATTAGTTAAAAACACATCCCCCCCAAATGATTGAAATTAGTCAATATAATTTAATATGCACAGGTATCTGAACACTCATTTGAAGCTGAGGGTCAATTGGACTTCATTTTCTTTTTGACTTTTTGGATACTTGCATTGTTCACAAAAAGCACACTTATAGCTCTAGCTCTACATGGAGCTATCAGCTTCCAGACACTGTGATATTACTTTCTAAGGATGGTAGAGTATAGATATCTTGAAGGTTTTCCTCACTAATCTTTATTCTGAGATATTTTTAATTGGTAAAGTAAGGATAATTATTTTGTTTAGAAAAATAATATTAGCATTATGTTTCAGTAATCCCTTCATGTTTTTATTCATTTGCCTTAGATATACAACTCATTTCATTGCACTGTTGAAGATCAGTGCACTGCCTTAACATCTTTCATGGTGGATGCCATGAAAGCCACCTGATATCACTGGAATGCATTCTTATTATAAAGTCTTGAACAGATAGGTGAAACTCTTTTTCAATTAACCTTTTCTCTCTTCTGCCTCATTTCCCTTTTTCACTCTTTCCTGCTTCCCTGTGATTGCAGTCCCATTGAAGTGTTAGCATGTAACACATGGTGTATTTTATATTTTGTCCCCTCAGAATCTATTTTCTAGGGAACTTGGGGTAAGATGATCTCTAAGTGGAAAGAGCACATTTAAAACATTTTAAAATATGGCAATAGTAAAACTATAGTGCCATATACTGAACAAAAGCATATGATAAAGAAAAGTAAAAAGAATATGGCTGAACTTGAAAATAGCCAAAGATGATTTAAGAGGAGAGTGAGAAATTAAGGTATATGCCAGGAGTAACAAAAACTAGTGGAAAAGTTACTTTGATGCTAGACTTTAGAACAGTATCCTGTGTTTTCCTAATAAGGAGCTTTCATAATTTAAAGTAGTGTCAGAAAATTGTTTAAGGGGTCTAGAACATGTCATGCAAAAATATGCCACTTTGGTATAAGAACTATTTTGAGCTGAAGGCAATTGAGAATCAGCAAATGCAGTAAGAGTTCTCTTCCTCTCCATGGAATCTCCTTGACCCAGGAGTCAAACTTGTGACTCCTGCATGGGCAGGTGAATTCTTTACCACTGAGCCACCAGGGAAACCCATTTGACTTTTTCTCACTTCAGGAAAGCACAGGTCTTTGGAGAGATACATATATAAGAAGGCAAATCTTCACTTGCTCACTTAACAGCCTAGAGAAGAGCTCCTGGGGATCCATGAATTAGGGGTAATGAGAAAATAGGGGATAAATTATGACTTCCAACAAAAAGCTTCAGGACAGTTGATAGATTTCACTACAGTTAACAGTTTTCTATTTCAAACAAATATTTTATGGAATTTAATTATACACACCTGTGTTTATCTCTCCTCCATTATCTCAAATCTGAAATTAATCTTTTGTTATAAAGTAACCAAAGTTTTCTATCTCCAAAATCAGTTGTTATTTTCCTGGTAATAGCAAAAGTGTACAGATTAGAGTAGCTTGTTCATTGAATTGCTGCTGCTTTAACACATTATTATTCAATCTGAGATAACATATTGCAAATAGTTATAGGAATGGTGTATGGTGGTGGTTTAGTTGCTTAGTCATGTCCAACTCTTGTGACCCCAAGGACTGCAGCCCTCTAGGCTCCTCTGCCCATGGGATTTCCCAGGCAACATTACTGAAGTGGGTTGCCATTTCCTCCTCCAGAGGATCTTCCCAACAGAGGGAGCTAACACAGGTCTCCTGCACTGCAGGCTGACTCTTTACCATCTGAGCCATCAGGGTAAATATATCCTTTCCCTTGTATTCTACATTGATTTCAGACTAATACATTGCTTAATAAATTTTACAGAAAAAAATTCTCTGAGAATATACTTATAAACTTATCACTAATAAATACATAGTACAATAGTATACTTATTTGTATGAGCAAATGTAGAGACAATAAATTCAGAAACATTGTAAAAAGTTAATAATTTCTTATTATTCTTTTAAATTAGCTTACTCTGTGACATTTCTTTGATGACATTATGGTAG
This sequence comes from Cephalophus harveyi, assembly GCA_006410635.1. Lineage (NCBI taxonomy): Eukaryota > Metazoa > Chordata > Mammalia > Artiodactyla > Bovidae > Cephalophus > Cephalophus harveyi. The sequence continues at coordinate 224,935 of SJYT01010635.1, read as the reverse complement.
AAAATAGTGGTTCAGACATTTTAGAACTGATGTGTTATGCCAGAGAACTTTTCAAATTATATAGAAAGTTATGAAGCAGTGCTATAAATACAATAGTTTGTAAGCATGCTTTTTCTACACTAAGTGATGTAATATAATTGAAGATATGCTCTGAATCACAGAAATATCAGGTGATTCAAATTATGCGACACTGAAGACTCCACTCATGAAATAAGTAATTCCTTATTCTGAGAAACTGGCTTTCCATTAAAAAAATGCAAAATTATTTGGAAGAGTAGAGTGTGAAACTCAATAATCATAAGTACTTGCTATTTGTATCATCTCAACAGTTTTAATATTTCTTAAAATGATATTTATTCCTGGGCACTTGTACAAGATAAACCTACTAGATGTTTTAAAAACATTGTGAAATCTGTGCATTTTAGTTAGGGAATTTAAAAATTTTATATATTAAAAGGGTTTCCCTGGTAGTACACCTGATAAAGAATCTGCCTGCCATGCAGGAGACTCGGTTCAATTCCTGGGCCAGGAAGATCCCTTGGAGAAAGGTTAGGTCACCCATTCCAGTGTTCTTGGGCTTCCCTGGTGGCTCAACTGGTAAAGAATCTGCCTGCAATTGGGGAGACCTGGGTTTGATCCCTAGGTTGGAAAGATCCCCTGGAGGAGAGCATGGCAACTCACGCCAGTATTCTTGCTTGGAGAATCCCCACAGAAAGAGGAGCCTGGTGGGCCACAGTCCATGGGCTTTCAAAGAGTCAGACATGACTGAGCAATTAAGCACAGTACACATATTAAAAAAAAAAAAAAAAGATGTAGAGGATTAAGTGTGTAGATGATTTTTTATTGTAATTTCACTATGAAGTAATTTATTATTTGACTGAATTTTCTACTTGAGAGAGTAAATTGAATGGACTAAAATTGCAAACTGCAAATGAACACAAATAATGCTGTGTTTGGCTAGTCTACTGTGACAGAACACCTTGGCTGTTCAAACAGCAGGGAAATACAAACTAGTTGCCTGATTTAATGGTTGTTTGGATTTATTAGTCAATTTAATGGAACTTTTCAATAGACTATAGCCTTAAATTATGTTTATGTATGTAGACTACTCATTTGGCATTATGCCAAAATGGAAAGGTTATTAAAAGTGAAAAATTAACAGAGATTCTTACTTTCATCAACAGAATCTGCCTGTCAATGCAGGAGACATAAGAGACAAGGGTTCATTCCTTGGGTCAGGAAGATCCCCTGGAGGAAAGCATGGCAACCCATCCAGTATTCTCACCTGGATAAGTCCATGGACAGAGGAGCCTGGTAGGCTACAGTCCATAGGGTTGCAAAGAGTCAGACAGGACTGAGAGGAATTAGCACACACTCACAAACATCTTCCAATGAGGAGGTTAAACGTCTTTACCTCACTTTCTTTGAATCTTGTCTACATAAGAAGGTACAGGTTATAATAGCACACAGAAAAATTTAGTGTTCCCCTGCCTTAAAAACAAAACAAAACAAAAACAGTTGGTCCTATCTTTGTTTTCTACTTTTCCTATTGACTTTGATTCAAACCTATTTTCTATAGAGCAAAGCTTAATAAATGCTGACCAACAAAGGACTGATGTGTTCTAGTTGTGGTGCTGGAGAAGACTCTTGAGAGTCCCTTGGATGACAAGGAGATCAAACCAGTCCATCGTGAAGGAAATCAGTCCTGGGTTTTCCTTGGAAGGACTGATCCTGAAGCTGAAACTCTAATACTTTCACCACCTGATGAGAAGAGCTGCTGGGAAAGATTGAGGGCAGGAGGAGAAGGGGATGACATAGGATAAGATGGTTGGATGGCATCATTGGCTCAATGGACATGGATTTGGGTGGACTCCAGGAGTTGGTGATGGACAGGGAGGCCTGGCGTCCTGCGGTTCATGGGGTTGCAAAGAGTGGGACATGACTGAGCAACTGAACTGAACTGATAGGGCTCTGAGACTGTGGTCTTGTTTTCAGTAAATATTCTGCTTCATTGTCCTCAATTCCCGGAATGTGTCTTTAGTCTTTTATCAGCGCTCAGATCCAGGGAAGGGCAGTAATTAAAGTCTATTGGCTCAGATGGTAAAGCTTCTGTCTACAAAGAGAGAGACCTGGGCTCAATCCGTGGGTTGGGCAGATCCCCTGGAGAAGGAAATGGTAATCCACTCCAGTACTATTGCTTGGAAAATCACATGGACAGAGGAGCCTGGTTGGCTACAGTCCATGGGGTTGCAAAGAGTCGGACACGACTGAGCGACTTCACTTTCACTTTCCACATGCTTGAGTGAAAAACAACTGCTGATCATTAACCTTAAGCCTATACAGCTAGCCCCTGGTAAAATGGCCAGATGGCATGAAAAAGGATGGTGACTTAATCCAAGGAACAAGAGTAGCCATAAAGATGGAAAGTATCTTGACCTTTAAATTGATTGGTTAGAAATGATGTGATTTAGTTAAGTTCAGTTCTCTTTGTGACCCCAGGAATCACAGCATGCCAGGCCTCCCTGTCCATCACCAACTTTGGGAGTTCACTCAAACTCACTGACTCCATCGAGTCCGTGATGCCATCCAGCCATCTCATCCTCTGTTGTCCCCTTCTCCTCCTGCCCCCAATCCCTTCCAGCATCAGAGTCTTTTCCAATGAGTCAACTCTTCGCATGATGTCAGAGGCAGGTCAGGTCGTCTGGTATTCCCATCTCTTTCAGAATTTTCCAGTTTATTGTGATCCACACAGTCAAAGGCTTTAGCATAGTCAATAAAGCAAAAATAGATGTTTTTCTGGAACTCTCTTGCTTTTTCCATGATCCAGCAGATGTTGGCAATTTGCTCTCTGGTTTCTCTGCCTTTTCTAAAACCAGCTTGAACATCAGGGAGTTCATGGTTCATGTATTGCTGAAGCCTGGCTTGGAGAATTTTGAGCATTGCTTTACTAGTGTGTGAGATAAGTGCAATTGTGGGGTAGTTTGAACATTCTTTGGCATTGCCTTTCTTTGGGATTGGAATGAAAACTGACCTTTTCCAGTCCTGTGGCCACTGCTGAGTTTTCCAAATTTGCTGGCATACTGAATGCAACACTTTCACAGCATCATCTTTCAGGATTTGAAATAGCTCAACTAGAATTCCATCACCTCCACTAGTTTTGTTCATAGTGATGCTTTCTAAGGCCCACTTGACTTCATATTCCAGGATGTCTGGTTCTAGGTGTGTGATCACATCATCATGATTATCTTGGTCGTGAAGATCTTTTTTGTACAGTTCTTCTGTGTATTCTTGCCACCTTCTTAATATCTTCTGCATCTATTAGGTCCGTACCATTTCTGGCTGAGAGGAGCTACCCCACGTCTGAGGTCAGGGGTGGCGGCCGAGCCGGGCAACCCCATGTCCAACTAGAGGTGGCTGCACAGACTCAGGAGGACCAAGGGGAGCCACTCCATGTTCCAGGTCAGGAGGGGCGGCAGTGAGGAGATACCCCTTGTCCCAGGTAAGGAGCAGTGGTTGTGGTTTGCTGGAACAGCCGTGAAAAGATACCCCATGTCCAAGGTAAGAGAAACCCAAGTAAGATGGTAAGTATTGCGAGAAGGCATCAGAGGGCAGACACACTGAAACCATAATCACAAAAAATTAGTCAATCTAATCACACAGACCACAGCCTGGTCTAACTCAATAAAACAAAGCCATGCCCTGTGGGGCCACCCAAGATGGGTGGGTCATGGTGGAGAGGTCTGACAGAATGTGGTTCACTGGAGAAGGGAATGGCAAACCACTTCAGTATTCATGCCTTGAGAACCCCATGAGTGGTATGAAAAGGAAAAATGATAGGATACTGAAAGAGGAACATCCCAGGTCAGTAGGCGCCCAATATGCTACTGGAAATCAGTGGAGAAATAACTCCAGAAAGAATGAAGGGATGGGGCCAAAGCAAAAACAATACCCAGTGGTGCATGTGACTGGTGATAGAAGCAAGATCTGATGCTGTAAAGAGCAATATTGCATAGGAACCTGGAATGTTAGGTCCATGAATCAAGGCAAATTGGAAGTGGTCAAACAGGAGATGGCAAGAGTGAATGTCAACATTCTAGGAATCAGCGAACTAAAATGGACTAGAATGGGTGAATTTAACTCAGATGACCATTATATCTACTATTGAGGGCAGGAATCCCTTAGAAGAAATGGAGTAGCTATCATGGTCAAAAAAAGAGTCTGAAATGCAATACTTGGATGCAATCTCAAAAACGACAGAATGATCTCTGTTCATTTCCATTCAGTATCACAGTAATCCAAGTCAATGCCCTAACCAGTAACTCTGAAGAAGCTGAAGTTGAACGGGTCTATGAAGACCTACAAGACCTTTTAGAACTAACACCCAAAAAAGATACCTTTTTCATTACAGGGGACTGGAATGCAAAAGTAGGAAGTCAAGAAATACCCGGAGTAACAGGGAAATTTGGCCTTGGAATACAGAATGAAGCAGGGCAAAGGCTAATAGAGTTTTGCCAAGAGAATGCATTGGTCATAGCAAACACCCTCTTCCAACAACACAAGAGAAGACTCTACACATGGACATCACCAGATGGTCAGCACCAAAATCAGATTGATTATATTCTTTGCAGCCAAAGATGGAGAAGTCCATACAGTCAGCAAAAACAAGACCGGGGGCTGGCTGTGGCTCAGATCATGAACTCCTTATTGCCAAATTCAAACTTAAATTGAAGAAAGTAGGGAAAACCACTAGACCATTTAGGTATGACCTAAATCAAATCCCTTATGGTGTGATTTAAGGAAGGATATAAAAGCTGCTGTAAGTCCCACCTGGAGAGGATTCTTTACCCCCTCTCAGTGCCTATGCTGAGATAATTGTACTTTCCCCCTCTTTAATAAGTCCTATGATGCTTACTTCTTGGAAGAAAAGTTATGACCAACCTAGATAGCATTTTCAAAAGCAGAGACATTACTTTGCCGACTAAGGTCTGTCTAGGCAAGGCTATGGTTTTTCCTGTGGTCATGTATGGATGTGAGAGTTGGACTGTGAAGAAGGCTGAGCACCAAAGAATTGATGCTTTTGAACTGTGGTGTTGGAGAAGACTCTTGAGAGTCCCTTGGACTGCAAGGAGATCCAACCAGTCCATTCTGAAGGAGATCAGCCCTGGGATTTCTTTGGAAGGAATGATGCTAAAGCTGAAACTCCAGTACTTTGGCCACGTCATGTGAAGAGTTGACTCATTGGAAAAGACACTGATGCTGGGAGGGATTGGGGGCAGGAGGAGAAGGGGACGACAGAGGATGAGATGGCTGGATGGCATCACTGACTTGATGGATGTGAGTCTGAGTGAACTCCGGGAGTTGGTGATGGACAGGGAGGCCTGGCATGCTGCGATTCATGGGGTCGCAAAGAGTCAGACACGGCTGAGCGACTGAACTGAACTGATTCACTTGTGACTGTGTTTGTGTGTTCATTGATTCCATTCTTCGGCTCCTCTGACAAGAACTTTTTTTTCCTTCTCACTAGGACACCTGGGGACAGTATCATCATTTGGGAGCTTATCATCACTTGGGAACACAAGTTCTCAGGCCCAACCCTAGAAAGAGGAATTGTAGGAATGGACTACAATAATCTTTCTTTTAACAAGCTCTTTAGATGATTCTGATACATATAAAAGTTGGGAATCACTGACCTAAGGCTTTTACTAAATTCCAATCATGATCTTTCAGATGAGTTATCTTTCTAAGAAAGAAGAAAGGTATTACCTTGGGAATTGAGGGAATTGCAATTTTAACTGAATCCTTTACCTGTGTACATGGTTTATCAAATGATTCAGAGACAAGAGCAACTTGAAGGTGAATCTAATCAATGTAGATAACTAACTGGGATAATTGCCTCACTCTCTGCATTACTTAGCCTGCATATAAATTGCCTTAAGCCATGTTCATATGCCAATAGTGCATCAGTCCAGGAATAAGAGGTTAACAAATCTCAGAAAATTTTTGAAACTTGTGTAGTTTTGAGACCAAATATGGAATCATGTCACTAAGCAAGTACCTGAGAATCAATATGCTTAAGGAAAAAGTATTAAAAATAACTTTTAGCTGATGGAACAGGACTTATAGCATGTGCTAAGTCAGTTTATATTAAAATAGCACCAAAATGTATTTTTAAAAATCTTCAATTAAAATGTACATATTTTAGTGATTTTTTTACATATGAGTTAGCATGCCATTAAAGATTTACAAACTCCATGAATACAGCCATAATTATCATTGCTTTGAAAAAGCCCCACAAATTTATCATTTCACCTAACCATGTAAATAGGAAGTTCTTTCTAAAGAGAGATCATGTAGAATTAAAACTGAGGATATAACAGCAGTGTTGAAAATTGTTAATGTTTGTTGTTGACATTTCATTGTAAGTGTTTTCATTTAGGCAGTTTTTAAATTGAACTATGCAGACCTAATATATTTTAATATATTATTAAAATTCAACTCAGAAGCACTCTGGTTCTTGTTTATTATTTTAAAAGAGCAATTTAAAGGTATTACACTGTGAGAAAACAAAATTCAACCAAGTAAATGTAAATATCGTTGCCTTTATTCACTAATTCATGAATTTGGTAGCATCCCGTCTGAAAAATATAAACTGGCATAGAAAATGGGAGATTTTCAACAGCATAAAGCAGGTGGGACAAGGAAGCCTGACATAAAAGAATTATTTCAGGCAAGGTCACCTTCCTTTGGGGGAAGGCAGGAGTCTATGTGGTGGATAGGCTCATTACTGCTGGCCAGGAAATTCCAGACTGACTTAAAAGTCATGTTCCTGGGAAGGGCTGATTTAGGTATTAAGTCTGGCTGACCTGGGGCTTAGCATGCATGCTAAGTCACTTCAGTAGTATAAAACTCTCTGCAACCCTATGACCCACTAGGCTCTCTGTCCGTGAGATTCTCCAGGCAAGAATAGTGGAGTGGGTTGCCATACCCTTTTCTGGGGGATCTGCCTAACCCAGGGATTGGACTCATGTCTCTTATGTCTCCTGCATTGGCATAATTGTTTATGACCAGTGCAACTTGGGAAGCCTGGGGCTTAGCAAAAGTGACTCCATTTGTGATCCACTGTTTACTTTTTAAGGCAATATGTATGCAGCTTTCTGCTGAAAGTTCTTTCCTTTATCTTTGATCATTTATTGCAAATAAATTACACATGATGGCAATTTTAATAAAATATAAACATACTGTATTCCAAAATGTGTATATATATATATATAAGATATTTTAAATATATATATTTTAAATATATATATATCTTACATATATATATCTTACATATATATAAAATATATTTTAAAATTTGTCTTAATTTTACTTAAATCTGGCTTCCCTGGTGGCTCAGTTCAGTTCAGTTCAGTCACTCAGTAATGTCCGACTCTTTGTGACCCCATGGACTGCAGTATGCCAGGTAACCCTGTCCATCACCAACACTGGGAATTTACTCAGACTCACATCCATTGAGTCCATGATGCCATCCAACAATCTCGTTCTCCGTTGTCCCCTTCTCCTCTCACCCTCAATCATCCCCAGCATCAGTGCCTTTTCCTATGAGTCAGTTCTTCACATCAGATGGCCAAAGTGTTGGAGTTTCAGCTTCATCATCAGTCCTTCCAATGAATATTCGGGAATGATTTCCTTTAGGATGGACTGGTTGGATCTCCTTGCAGTCCAAGGGACTCTCAAGAGTCTTCTACAACACTACACTTTAAAAGCATCAATTCTTCAGTGCTCAGCTTTCTTTATAGTCCAACTCTCACACTCATACATGACTACTGGAAAAACCATAGCCTTGATTAGATGGACCTTTGTTGGCAAAGTAATGTCTCTGCTTTTGAATATGCTGTCTAGGTTGGTCATAACTTTTCTTCCAAGGAGTAAGCGTCTTTTAATTTCATGGCTGCAGTCACCATCTGCAGTGATTTTGGAGCCCCCCAAAATAAAGTCTGCCACTGTTTCCACTGTCTCCCCATCTATTTGCCATGATGTGATGGGACTGGATGCCATGATCTTAGTTTTCTTAATGTTGAGCTTTAAGCCAACTTTTTCACTCTTCTCTTTCACTTTCATCAAGAGGCTCTTTAGTTCTTCACATTATGCCATAAGGGTGGTGTCATATACAAATCTGAAGTTATTGATATTTCTCACAGCAATCTTGATTCCAGCTTGTGCTTCTGCCAGCCCAGCGTTTCTCATGATGTACTCTGCATATAAGTTAAATAAGCACGGTGATAATATATAGCCTTGACGTACTCCTTTTCCTATTTGGAATCAACCTGTGTTGTTCCATGTCCAGTTCTAACTGTTGCTTCTTGACCAGCATACAGGTTTCTCAAGAGGCAGGTCAGGTGGTCTGGTATTCCCATCTCTTTCATAATTTTCCACAGTTTATTGTGATCCACACAGTCAAAGGCTTTGGCATACTCAAAATAGAAATAAATCTTTTTCTGGAACTCTTGTGCTTTTTCAATGATCCAGCAGATGTTGAGAATTTGACTCTGGTTCCTCTGCCTTAAAACCAGCTTGAACATATGAAAGTTCATGGTTCACGTTTTATTGAAGCCTGGCTTGGAGAATTTTAAGCATCACTTTACTAGCGTGTGAGATGAGTGCAATTGTGCAGTAGTCTGAGCATTCTTTGGCATTGCCTTTCTTTGGAATTGGAATGAAAACTGACTTTTTCCAGTCCTATGGCCATTGCTGAGTTTTTCAAATTTTCTGGCATAATCAGTGCAGCACTTTCACAGCATCATCTTTTAGGATTTGAAATAGCTCAACTGGAATTCCATTACCTCCACTAGCTTTGTTCGTAGTGATGCTTTCTAAGGCCCCCTTGACTTCACATTCCAGGATGTCTGGCTCTAGGTGAGTGATCACACGATTGTAACTATCTGGGTCATGAAGATCTTTTTTGTACAATTCTTCTGTGTATTCTTGCCACCTCTTCTTAATATCTTCTGCTTCTGTTAGATCCAGACCATTTCTGTCCTTTATCGAGCCCATCTTTACACGAAATGTTCCCTTGGTATCTCTGATTTTCTTGAAGAGATCTCTAGTCTTTCCCATTCTGTTGTTTTCCTCTATTTCTTTGCACTGATCACTGAGGAAGGCTTTCTTATCTCTCCTTGCTATTCCTTGGAACTCTGCATTCAGATGCTCATATCTTTCCTTTTCTCCCTTGCTTTTTGCTTCTTTTCTTTTCACAGCTATTTGTAAGACCTCCCCAGACAGCCATTTTGCTTTTTTGCATTTCGTTTCCATGGGGATGGTCTTGATCCTTGTCTCCTGTACAGTGTCAGGAACCTCTGTCCATAGTTCTTCAGGCACTCTATCAGATCTAATTCTAATTCCTTGAATCTATTTCTCACTTCCATTGTATAATTGTTAGGGATTTGATTTAGGTCATACCTGAATGTTCTCATGGTTTTCCCTACTTTCTTCAATTTAAGTCTGAATTTGGCAATAAGGAGTTCATGATCTGAGCCACAGTCAGCTCCTGGTCTTGTTTTTGCTGACTATTTAGAGCTTCTCCATTTTCAGCTGCAAAGAATATAATCAATCTGATTTGGGTGTTGGCCATCTGATGATGTCCGTGTGTGTAGAGTCTTCTCTTGTGTTGTGGTACAGTTGGTACAAATCCAACTGCATTCCTGGAATGCAATGAACCTGGGTTCAATCCCTGGAAATGGCAACCCACTTCAATACTCTTGCCTGGAAATTTCCATGGAGTGAAGAACCTGGCAGGCTATAGTTCATGAGGTCGCAGAGTCAGACATGAATTAGAGACTGAGCACACATGTAAATCATGAGATTAATAAATAATTGTAGTTTAAAAATGGATGATAGTGAGTAACGTCCACACTTGGGAAAATAATAAAACAGCACAACACTGAAAAAGAGACATCTTTGAAGGAAGGAGGATACCTAAGAAATAAAAAGCAAAATATCTCTGTGATAATAAAATAAGCAAAAGAAATTACAGTACTATGATCAACTGTTTAGTAGACTGTGACTATCTATCAGCTATAAGGTGCCATTTAGTGTTTGGGAGGATTCAGCTCAGACTGCTCAATGAAGTGCGAATATGAAGTTTAAGGGATAGTCATTCACAAACAAAAATGCCATTACAATTTTCTAGTAGAAAGTTAAAATAATAGAATGAAACTTGAACAACTGACAGGAGGAAATGAGAGAACACAAAGGTTAACATAGAAAAAGTGTAGAAGATTTCGGAAGTAAAGTCATTCACTGTTATCTCTGTCCCTGTGAGAAAGAACAGGAACCAAGCAACCCCAGAGTAAAATCCATCTTTACACTGACTGGCTGACCACCTAATATCATCTCCTCAAGTCTTGAATCTTTTCCCCACACCTACAACTCATCACCGTTCATGTTCTTTTCTCCTCTACATGCTGGTAAGGAGTTTCAGGTCACACAGGAAAGCCCCTGAAGAACCAAACCGTAACAACTCTTGTAACATTTTTCATAGGTGATGCAGAAGTAGACTAATAAAATATAAGAATTCTGCACCATAAAAGGAGAAAAAAAAAGATAAGTGAGAAAATGAGGAATTAAGTTTTAGTCCAAGTTTATACTGGTAGAATTTTTTCTCCAGTCCTGAGTATGGAATTCCACACTTTTATTTTTGCTTTATGGTCTGAATTGAACCAAATAGTAAATCAAGTAATAGAAATTTTGAAATGAAACAGTAGGAACTTTTCTCTGACATTTAAGCAAAAATGACATATTGGAGAAATTTTATTTCATTGTATTAACTAAATTCTAAAAATTCAAATGTATAAAAAAGGAAAAGAGCAAATAAATCCTACCAGGCTCCTCTGTCCATGGGATTTTCCAGGCAATAGTACTGGAATATCATTTCCTTCTCCAGGGGATATTCCCAACCCAGGGATTGAACCCAGTTCTCCCGCATTGTAGACAAACGCTTTACCGTCTGAGCCACCAGGGAAGTCCTAATAAATGCTATGCAAAATAATAGAAAAGATTCCAAACTTGACAGTAAACACGATAAATGTATCTGTATTTAAATTATCAGGAAACGCAGAGTGTGTAATATTACATATCATATATAAGAGATATGCCCAGAATATAAAATAAATTCAAATGTAGAAAAAGTTATATCAAATGAAGATGAACACAAATCAATCTAAAAGAACTATTGTAAGAACAAATTAGATTTTAAAGCATGAAAAAGAAAAAAGGTATTATTAAGTAAAAACAAGTTTCTTCTGAAAGATATGTGGTTCAATTTACTAAGATATAATTATAAATGAACCTCAATATACCTAGTAACAGAGTTTCAGAATGTATGTGCAGTGTGCTTAGTCACTCAGTCATGTGGAAGTCTTTGCGACCACGTGGACTGCAGCACACCAGGCTCCTCTGTCCATGGGATTCTCCAGGCAAGAATATTGGGTGGGTTGCCATACCCTCCTCCAGGGGATCTTCCCAACCCAGGGATGAAGCCTGGGTCTTTTATGTCTTCTGTATTGGTAGGGAAGTTTTGTTGTTGTTGTTGTTTTTAATCACTAGTACCACGTGGAAGCACATATATACCACATGTTAGACTCTTGAGCGTCCCTTGGACAGCAAGGAGATCAAACCAGTCAATCTAAAGGAGATCAGTCCTGAATATTCATGGGAAGGACTGATGCTGAAGCAGAAGCTCCAATACTTTGCCCACTTGATGAAGAACTGACCAATAGGAAAAGACTCTGATGCTGGGAAAGATTGAAGGCAGGAGGTGAAGGGAATGAAAGAGGATGACATGGTTGGTTGGTTTCACTGACTCAGTGGTCATGAGTTTGAGCAAGCTCTGGGAGTTGGTGATGGACAAGAAGTCTGGCTTGTTGCAGTCGTCCATGGGGTCACAAAGAGTTGGACATGACTGAGTGAATGAACGGAACTGAATTGAAATTAAATACCTAGTGGGAAGCTGCTATATAGCACAGGGAGCTCAGCTTGGCACTGTCTGATGACCTAGATGGGTGCCATGAGTGTGAAGGAGGTCCCGAAAGGAAGGGATGTGTGTATACACATAGCTGATTCACTTCATTGCACAGAAGAAGCATAACATCAGAAAGCAACTATGGTGGTGGTTCTTGTTTAGTTACTAAGCCTTATCTGACTCCTGTGACCACAGGGACAGTAAGTAGCCTGCCAGACCCCTCTCTCCAAGGGATTTCCCAGGCAAGAATACTGGAGTGGGTTGCCATTTCCTTCTCCAGGGGATCTTCTTGACCCAGGGATTGAATCTGGGTCTCTGCATTGCAGGCGAAATCTTTACTGACTGAGACCCATGCTTTCTAAACATGAAAATGAAAACATAAGAGGTAACTGTAGGAGAATATTTTTATGACTCGGGAATGAAAGCAATTTCCTAAAGAAAACACAAGATTGATACCTTTTATTTCATAACAAATTTAAACTTATCTAGATCAAAATACCCTGTTAAACATGAAAAGACATGAAAAATAGAAATGCTATTTAAAATGTATATAACAGACAATCAATACACAAACATATATATATTTTTCTATAAATCAGTTAAAGGCTAAATTTTTAAGACCAATTTAAAACTAAAGATATGAATGAAATATATACAAACAGATGATACAAATTATAAGTAAGCATGTAAAAAGGTATTCAAATTATCTAGTATTCAGGAAAATGAAAAAGAAAATTTCAAATAGATACAATTTTAGACAAAGCACTAAACTTTTTCAGTTTGAAATATAAAGTAGTGGAGAGACTGAGGAACAAGAGAAATATTTTTTATACTTACAAGGAAGTACATTGTTACAAGAAATTTGGCGAGCTGATTGGCAATGCCCATTTGTTGGCATTGACTATTGCAGTAATGACTCTCAGCAAGCCATACTTCTCTGTTAAAGTTGGCTAAATAAATGCTTTTGCCAATGAGACAGCTACAGTCCTGACTTATGTGGAGCCTTAGAAAGATTTTCTTCACTAGAGCCTGCCCAGTCCCTTGGTTATGGGAACCCTGACCCTATCATTTGAAACAGCCCCTGATAGCTACAGAGGATGAGATGGTTGGGTTGATGGTTGCTTGATCACCAACTCAATGGACATGAGTTTGAGCAAGCTCTGGGTGATGGTGAAGGACAGGGAAGCCCAGTGCTCCAGGCCACGGGATTGCAAAAAGTTGGACATGACTGAGCAACTAAACAACAACTGACAGCTATCAGGGATCAGAAAAGTTTTTGCTTTTGACTAATTAAATAGGAAAAAACAAACAAACACATTTTTGTGTGAGGCGCTGCCTTGATTGTACAACACGAGACTTAGGCTTTTCTTTATTTTTTAAAATAAAACTATATCAAGACCTGCTTCTTAAATGTTCTAAATATATTATCTCTATTTATATTACTATGTATTCATTAAGTATTATATTCACTGAGAGTTACTTGGTCAAAAATAAACACAAAGATACTTTTATGTTCCTGTCTATGCTTTGATTTTAATGTTGATTTAACTGAAAATGGGACTTCCCTGTAGCTCAGATGGTAAAGAATCTGCTTCCAATGCAGGAGACACAGCCTGAAATGCAGGAGACCCAGGTTCAATCCCTGGGTCGAGAAGATCCTCTGGAGAATGGAATAGCAACCCATTCCAGTATTCTTGCCTGGGACATCCCATGGACAGAGGAGCCTAGAGGGCTACAGTCCACGGGATCTCAAAGAGTCAGACATGACTTAGCGACTAACACTATGAGGATTGAAAATAAAATTATGATAACAGGTTTGGTTGTTAAATTACTTGTTATTATTATTTAGTGTTTTAATTTTTTATTCATTGGAGCTTATTTTTTTTAAAAATAATTCATTATTAAATGATTTAAAATGTACATTAAAGTTGCAAGAAAAAAAGACAAAACACTCTCATACTCCTCACCTCACCATATGATCAGTGGTAAGTAATTAATTTTATCCACACATCCCATATATAAAACCTTGCAAAATTTTGCCTATGGTCCCAGTAATGTCTCTTTTTTCCATTCTGGTCATGATTCCACCTTAAATTATGTGGTTATGCATAATGAAAGAATGCTTAGGACACTCTGCAGTGTATAATATATGGTCAAACTGATCAGCATGGGCTCCTTTATTATGGCTTAATTGGTTTCTCCAATGATTTGGAATCTTTGCTGAATGACTTTGGAGAAGTGTAAGCTCATTAATTTGCCTGAGATGAATGCTGCTAAGTGGTTCAATACAGCTACCAATTGGGTAAACATAATCTCACTATTTTATCATCAGTGTGACTTCTCTTATTCAAATTCTGATTCATATTCTTCAATAACCTTTGTGACATTTCACTCTGCTCCCATGTCAGATTAACCAGGCCAGATTTCTTCTGGATCAACTATTGTACAACATTATCAATCAGCAATTACAGAACAGATCATTGTGCCTTTCTCCCACACTGAGCTTTAATGGATTGGGTTTTCTGCAGCAGATGGGAAAAAGCAGACAAAGTAAAAAATGACATGCAAATAAAAATTCATTAACCTTGTAAAATTACTTAGTATCAACAGTAGACAAAAATGGGCTTCCCTGATGGCTCTGATGGTAAAGAATCACCTGCAATGCCAGGAGACTTGGGTTCAATCCCTGGGTCGGGAAGATTCCCTGGATCAGGGAATGGCAAGTGAAGTCGCTCAGTCATGTCCCACTCTTTGCGACCCCGTGGACTGTAGCCTACAGGCTCTTCAATCCACAGAATTCTCCAGGCAAGAATACTGGAGTGGGTTGCCATTTCCTTCTTCAGGGGATCCCGACCCAGGGATCGGACTTGTGTCTCCCGCATTACAGGCAGACGCTTTACCGTCTGAGCCACCACGGAATGGTAACCCACTCCATTATTCTTGCCTGGAGAATTCCATGGTAGAGGAGACTGCCAGGCTACAGTCCATGGGGTCACAGAGTCTGACACGGCTGAGTCATTAACACTCTATCAGGAGACAAAAATGCTGGTATTAACATCTAATAAGCCTTAATTATTCATCAAGATACAAATATATTTATATATTTGTATACATATGGGCACACTACATTTTTCTTTACCCATTCATCTATCAATGGATACTAAAGATGTTTCCATATCTTTTCTACTGTAATTAATGTTGCTATGAATATTGGAGTGCATATATCTTTTCTAAATAGTGTTTTTGTTTTCTTTGGGTAAATACCCAAGAGTGGAAATGCTCGATTACGTAGTAGTTCTATTTTTAATTTTTTGAGGCCTCTTTATGTTTTCTGTAGTGACTGCCAGTTCAGTTCAGTTCAGCCTCCAGTACTGTCCTACTCTTTGTGACTCCATGGACTGCAGCACATCAGGCTTCCCTGTCCATCACCAACTCCCAGAGCATGCTCAAACTCAGTCAGTGATGCCATCAAACCATCCCATCCTCTGTTGTCCCCTTCTCCTCCTGAGTCAATCTTTCCCAGCATCAGGGTCAAAATAGAATCTCCATTGGTTTAGTCCGGTTGGTTCTTTTTTTTTTTTTTTCCATGAGTTATGGAGTGCATTTTATTTTTTGAAGCTATAGTTTCACACAACATAGGATGAACCAGAGAACTACGGCTAGCTCTGTTGGTTGTTTTGCCATACTTTTTGTTTCCCGTATTTTCTCACACTGGACACGTTTTTAATGCACACTAATAACTTAGGCTCCTCTTGGCTTCTCCTTTATGCTGCATTGTCTTTAGTGTTCAGTTCAGTCACTCAGTCCTGTTCAACTCTTTGCCACCTCATGGACTGCAGCACACCAGGCTACTCTGTTCATCACCAGCTCCCAAACCTTGGTCAAACTCACGTCCATCAAGTTGGTGATGCCATCCAACCATCTCATCTTCTGTCATCCCCTTTTCCTCCTGCCTTCAATCTTTCCCAGCATCACTGTCTTTTCAAATGAGTCAATTCTTCGCATCAGGTGGTCAAAGTATTGGAGTTTCAGCTTCAGCATGAACACCCAGCTTCCAATGAACACCCAGGACTGATCTCCTTTAGGATGGACTGGTTGTATCTCCTTGCAGTCCAAGTGACTCTCAAGAGTCTTCTCCAACACCACAGGTCAAAAGCATCAATTCTTCTGCACTCAGCTTTTTTCACAGTCCAATTCTCACATCCATACATGACTACTGGAAAAACCATAGCTTTAACTAGACAAACAGTTGTCGAAAAAGTAATGTCTCTGTTTTTTAATATGCTGCCTAGGTTTGTCACAGCTTTTCTTCCAAGAAACATCTTTTAATTTCATGTCTGCAGTCATCAACTTCAGTGATTTTGGAGCCCAAGAAAATAAGGTCTCTCAATGTTTCTACCAACAGTGGGTAAGGGTTCAACAGTGGGTGAGGATTCCTTTTTTTCCACATCCTGGGCAATAGCTGTTAATTGTAGTCCATAAGGTAATAACCATTCTCTCAAGTGTGAGGTCGTGTTTCATTGTGGTTTTAATTTGCCTTTCTCCTAATGATTAACTGTCATTAACTTTCCTAATGATTAATTATAAACATATAATTAATTATATATTTTATTTGGAAAATGCCTCTTATGATCCTCTGCTCATTTTGATCAATTTTATTTTTAAAATATATATTGAGTTGTATAGGTTCTTTGTGTATTTTAGATACTGGTGTCTTGGTTTTAGAAAGAGAATAATGCTGGTCTTTCCCCTCTTCTCAGTTTTTTTTTTTTTTTTTTAATAATTTGATAAGGATAGGTATTGACTATTCTCTACACGTTTGGTAGAATTTCCTGGTGAACCTGAAAAGTCTTTTACTTCTGTTTGTAGGGAGTATTTTGATTACAAATTCAGTCCAATACTAGTAATCTGTCTGTTAGAGTTTCTATTTCTTCCTGATTCAGTCTTGGAAGAGTGTATATTTCTTCTGCTGCTGCTAAGTCGCTTCAGTCGTATCCGACTCTGTGCGACCCCACAGATGGCAGCCCATTGGGCTCTTCCATCCCTGGGGTTCTCCAGGCAAGAACACTGGGAACTAACAGTTTCTTCTAGATTGTCTAATTTGTAAGAATGTAACTGTTGTTCAGTGGATCAGCCTTGTCAGACTCTTTGTGACCCCAGGAATGGCAGCACATTAGACTTCCCTGTCCTTCACCATCTCCTGAAGTTTGCTCAAACTCCTGTCCATTGAGTCAGTGTTGCCATTCAACTATCTCATCCTCTATCACCCCTTACTCCTCCTGCCCTCAGTCTTTCCTGGCATTAGGGTATTTTCCAGCGAGTCGGCTCTTCACATCAGGTGGCCGAAGTATTGGAGTTTCAGCTTCAGCATCAGTCCTTCTAGTGATTATTGATTTGCTTTAGGATTTACTGATTTCATCTCCTTGCAGTTCAAGGGACTCTCAAAAGTCTTCTCCAGCATGATTTTTTTTTTTTTTTTGATACTTATGTGATATTGGCTGTAACAGTCTCTTTAATTTCTAATTTTGTTTATTTGGACTGTCTCTTTTTTGATAGTGTGTCTGGCTAAAGATTTATCAGTTTTATTTATCTTTTAAAAATTCAGCTTTTAGTTTAATTGATCTTTCTTATTGTTATTTTTTTCTATTTATGCTATCACTCACTCACTCATTGATTATTTCTTTTTTCTGCTAACTTTGCACCTTGTTTGTTCTTTTTCTGTAATTCCTTTAGATGGAAAGTTTTTGGAGATTTTTCTTGTTTCTTGAGGAAGGGCTGTGGCTGTATCATGATAAAACTTTCTTCCTAGAAATGTTTTGCATTTAGCACATTTGTTATTTTATTTTTTTCAAAATATTTTCTGCTTAACTCTAGTTTCTTCATCAACCAATTGATGATGCATCCATTGATATGAAGTGTTAAAATCTCCTAATATTACTTTATTGCTATAAATTTCTCACTTTATGTCTGTTAATATTTGCTTTATATATTTGCTCCTATCGTAGGTACATATATATTTATGAGTTTTGTATCCTCTTCTTATACTGAGACCTTTATCATTACATAATGCCTTTCTTTGTTTTTTGTTATATATTTTGATTTAAAGTCTATTTTATCTGATTTGAAAATGACTATACTTGCTTTCTTGGTGTTTTCATTTTCATGAAATATCATTTTCCATCCCTTCACTTTCAGACTGTATACTTCTTTGGCTTTCATAGTATAAGCTTGGCTTATATGGCTTATAGGCCATATATAGATGTGTACAATTTTAATGCAATCAACCACCCTATGTCTTTTGATTGAAGCTTTTAGTCCATTGATATTTAAAATGACTATTGATAGGTATCTGCTTATTATCTCTTTTTAACTTTTTTCTGGCTATTTTTGCAGTTTTTCTCTATTCTTTTCTTCTTTTTATTATTTTCTTGTGATTTGAAGATCTTCTTCAGGAGAAATTCTGTGTTCATTTCTTTCTAGATTTTGCTTATCAACTGCTGGTTTTTAATTTGTGGATACCATGAAGTTCATATATATTAACCTATAACTATATCTGAGCTTCCCCAGTGGCTCAGTGGTAAAGAATTTGCCTGCAACGCAAGAACCACAGAGAACGTGGGTTCGACCCCTGGGTTGGGAGGGTCCTCTCAAGGAGGGCATGGCAGCTCACTCCAGTATTCTTGCCTGGAGAATCCCATGGACAGAGGAGCCTGCTGGGTTACAGTCCAAAGGGTTGCAGAGTCATAGATGACTGACACAACTTAGCAGGCAGGCAGACAAATCTATATCACTTGTTTTAACCTGAAAGTCATTTAAGTTCAAACATATCCTAAAATATCTACATTGTTACTCTCCCCTCAAATTTTATGCTTTTGATGTCATATTTTACATTTTCATGTATTTCCATTAATTGTTTATTATAGTTATAGTTGATTTTACAATTTTTTTTTTCCTTTACAATACATACTAACTCAAGCAACTGATCCACTGGCTTTACTATGTGTGTGCTTTGCCAGTGGATTTTTCCTCTTACATATTTTCTTGTTTATTGTTATAGCATTAACTTTTTTGTTTAAGGAATATTCTTTAAATTATAAAGTTGGTTTAGTATTGATAAACTCTTTCAGTTTTTACTTGTCTGAAAAATCTTTATCTCTCTTTCAGTTCTGCATGATAATTTTGCTGAGTACAATATCTTAGGTTGTAATTTATTCACCAGTTTAAATATATTCTGCTTCTTTCTTCTGGGCTGCAAAGTTTCTGCTGAAAAATCAGCCTATAGCCTTCAAGGCAATCCTTTGTACGTGATTATTTGTTTTTCTTTTGCTGCCTTTAAAATTTTCTATTTAAGTGTTGCTGTTTTAGTTGTGATATATCTTGGTGTGTGTCTCTTCATATACCTCTTGATTGGGACTCTGTGCTTCCTGAACTTTGGATATTGTATTCCTCTCAAGTTAGAGAAGTTTTCATTCATAATTTTATCAGTATATTTTCTGCTTCTTTTTCTCTCTTCTCCTTCTGGAAACACTATATTGCAATTGTTAGTATGATTGATGTTGACTCAGAGTCCCCTTAAACTATTCTTATTATTTTTTCTTTTTGCTTTTCTGATTGGGCTATTTCCACTAATCTATCTTCTAATTCATTCATGTGTTCTTCTGTATTATTGAATCTGTTGTTAATACTTTCTACTGTATTTTCTATTGCAGTTATTATATTCTTCAGCTCTGATTAGCTTTTTTAATATATTTTTTAGTTCCTTGTTAATGTTTTCACTGTGTTCCTCTGTTCTTTTCCTGAGCCCAGTAGGCACTTTTATTACAATTGCTTTGCTTTTTATCTCTATATTTTGTTTTTTTCCCCCCTGTGGTTTGATATTTTCTTTTCCATGGAACATATTCCTTTGTCTTCTCATTTTGTTTGACTTTCTCTGTCTCTATGAAACTATGTGAAATTTCAGTTATCCTATTCTTGAAGACATGTGCCTGAGTATGAGTGTCCCTACACAGTCTACGTGTGCCTGGTGACTTTGATGTGACAGCTAGTTTTGAAGTGAGTATGAACTGATCTTGTCCCATGGTGTACTGGTAGCTGCCACCTTGGTGGGAGACAGGGCTGGGATTTGAGGGACTAAAGCCAGAGCCAGGTGTTAGCTGGGGTTTATCCTAGGCTCATTTTCTACCCTACTGAAGGGCTTTCCACATGGTGTTAGTGGTAAAGAACTCACCTGCCAGTGCAAGAGACATAAGAGATGCGAGTTAAATCCCTGGGTGGGGAAGGTTCCCCTGGAGGAGGGTATGGCAACCCACTTCAGTATCCTTGTCTGCATAGTTCCACGGACAGAGGAGCCTGGGGTCAAAAAGAGTTGGGCATGACTGAAGAGGATTAACACATGTACACCCCACTGAGGGCCAGAGCTGGGGCCTGGAGTCAAAGCCTTGAAGGAATTGAGCTTCTTCCAGAAAACTAACCATTGCCTTTGTTGGTGCAGGATCAGGGATGATGGGTTTGAAGCCACACATCTAAGTTGACTCAACTTGTCCCCCATTGTGCATGGGTGCACAATGGTAATGATAGTCTCTGCCTTGGTTACAGGTGAGGTTGGGTCCCTGGGGGGTGGGGACACATTTCTGAGCTCTCTCTGCCTTTTCTCAGGTACACGTGTGTGCAGTGGCAAAGGCAGTCTTTGTCTTAGTGGGGATCAGTGCTAGAGTAGCAGGTGCTGCAGCCAGACCCATGGGTACTTGGGAGGGTACTGTGGTGGTCCCGACAGGCTGGCCAGAGCACCGGGTTGTTTACAGTCTGCTCCAGAGTGCTGGGACCAGGAGCAAGCCAGTCCACCTGCACTCTTCAAGAGTGGAGTCCTGGTTTCTTACAGACTTTGTAAGACACATGGTTTTGAAACCATTTAAGGAGATTATCTTCCCAATATCAGGTCCAAGGGTTGGGGGATCAGATGGTGACTTAAAGCCCTCACTCCTTACAAAGGATTGCCAAGTCTGGGGTATCACCCTCCTCTTCTGGGCTACCAGCTAGGAGTGAGGGTCATGTGTAGATTGCTTCTCTTCCACTCCTACTAGACTCCATGTAGTCTAGACTCCTACTCTGCTCCAATCTTTCTTTACAGCCTTGTTTGTAGAAGCTCCCTTCTGCTAGTCTTCAGGTTATTCTTGGCTCAGGTTGCTCTACATGTAGTTACAATTTTGCTGTGTTTGCTAGGGGAGGTAAGCTCGGTGTCTTTCTACCCCACCATCCAGATTTCCCCTCCCTTTCTAGACTAATAATTTTGAAAAAGACTGTAATTATTGCAGAAAACTGTTGTTCCAATCTAATACGTGTAGTTTTTCTGAAAAGCAGAAGACATGAATATGTTGACTTCTCTCTCTTAATTCTGTGAGAAACAGGATCCTGCTTTCTTCTAAGTGTACTTAATAATCCCTCTTCATTGTTGGGCTTGACAGGTGGTGCTAGTGATAAAGAACCCACCTGCCAATGCAGGAGTCATAAAAGATGGGGTTTAATCCTTTGGTTGGGAAGATCCCCTGGAGGAGGGCATGGCAATCTACTCCAGTATTCTTGCCTGGAGAATCCATGAACAGAGGAGCCTAGTGGGCTACAGTCCATAGGGTCACAAAGAGATGGACACAATTGAAGTGACTTAGCACACACACACGCACACTTTTGTTATTACCCTAGTTCTTCAGCTAGGCCTTTGAATATCTTTTTGTACCTCCAGTTAGACCAATTGAAGAAACATACACTCTCCAATAGCCCGTCTTTTACCTTATGTAGTTTCAGCCAACATTTGCAATCAAAGATAGGCAACCAACTTTCCCTAAAAGCTGTAGGATATTTATTGTAATATATAATATATTTTTGCCTGGCAAGTGATAACTGTGGAGGAAAAAAATCACATGAACTTTAAATGACCAACTAAATGCCTAGAGTAGGGACTAGTGAAAATGCTTGGATTTTATCAATTTAAGAGGCTTTCTTATAAAATATCAAATGGTTTAAACTCTCTATTCTAGATTGGTTGGTGGAAAGTTTAATAAGCAGGGAAACATACATACGAGGCTTGTCTTGGACAACAGCAAGACAAGTAGATCTCTGTACTTAACTGTTAGAATTTTAAATATTTATAGTCAGAAGTCTTAACTGAGTTCAGTTATGTACACTACCCAAATGTTCTGAACAACACATTGCTCTCTAAATGCTGTTTCCTTGAAAATATCTCCTGTTATGGGAAAGAGACTCCAAAAGTAAGAGAGGGGATGAAAAGCCCCCAAAGCCCAGGTTCAGCTCATGGATTAACTGGCAGTCATATTTTCAGTGACCTCATCTAACAGGAGAGAAACAAATTCTAAGAAAAGTCCAGAGAAGGCATTCTACCCACACATCTTTAGAGAGAAAGGTGATTATGTTGACTCGATATAGCTTCACAAAAAAAGGACATTCAACTATTAATAGCTATTAACAGTAGGTGAAAGGACAGAGAAATAATAACAGTGGCATTAGTAGCAACTGGTGATAGAACTTTCACACTGTCCTAGGTTATTTCAGTACACTGTTTGTGTTTGGTCATGCCAAGTGCTTTCTGAGATTTTAGTTCCCTGACCAGGGATGGAACCCCAGACCCAGTAGTGAAAACACCGAGTCCTAATCACTGCACAACCAGGGAATGCCCTGATTTCCCTAAATTATCTCATGTAACTCTCTGAAGAAAGTTGTTATTAGCTCTGTTTCTTATGAAACAAAAATATCTTTCAGAGAAGGGTTTATTAGTTTAATTTTACATACATGAGAAAGCTAAAATTTAAATATATGATATCTGAATCTAAATCTTTGTCTTTTTTTTTTTTTACCTACTGCATATATTTAATGTCTTTTATTTTACAGGGACACTCCTATGTCTTGGGAATAAGGATCTGTTGATAGAATTCTACCTATATTGAGTGGCAGATGTATAGAGAAGGAAAATTATCATCTAAATCTTGAAGAATGATTAGGAATTTTGCTAGTAAACAAGATCACCAAAGGTGTATAGGGATGGGAAGGAGGGACACTACATTTCAGACAAATCAACAATTTTTACAAATGCTCAGATTTATTAAGGGTGGACACGAAGGTAGTTTGTGTGACTAAATCATAGAATGGACTTCACCTGTGGCTCAGTGATAAAGAATCCACCTGCCAATGCAGAAGATGTGAGTTCAAACTCTGGATCAGAAAGATCCCCTGGAGAAGGAAATGGCAACCCACTTCAGCATTCTTGCCTGGGAAATCCCACAGACAGAGAAGCCTGATGGGTTATAGTCCATGAGGTCGCAAAAAGTCAGACATGGCTTAGAGACCACACAACAACAACAACATCATAAAGTACACACTAGGGGGTTTCAGGAATTGAATTTGGAGGTAGCAGCAAATAGACTGAGATACATTCAGAGATGAAAAAGAAAATAAAAAAGCCAGGGATATAAAATATTCAAAGAGAAAGTGATAGCAAATAATATAAAATACTGTAAGAGACTGAGCTGGGTGAAAAATTAAAAAGGATGTTATACGCGGTAAGTAGGTTATCAGTTATCTTTGAAGTGTGATTTCATTGCAATGGGAGAGAGATACAGCACATGGAGCAATGACTATATGGTAAAAAAGAGAGGAGAGGAAAGACCAAAGTGATTTTTAAAATATTGCTACTTTTGTGATGATTTTAAATAATTTGTCCTGTGACCTTTATAATATTTCAAAGATAAGACTTCACAATAAATTGAATTTTCTTCAATAAGTTTTCCCAATGTAAGAATGTGGTACTATCTGAACTTTTAATATTTGATAAAATACTCATAACTTCTTTTAGATTGACTTTGTTCTTTTAATTCTTACAGACTTTACATTTACACCATTTTCAAGTTCCATAAATAGAAGAGACAGAATGGGGTTTGGAAAAAAAAAAAGATGTTTAATTAAGAGTGGCTAAAAATTCCCTGAATTGGGAAACATTAAGGAATTTTTAGCTACTCTTAATTAAACATTTTTTTCAAACCCCATTATGTCTCTTCTATTTATGGAACTTCATATATGCAAAAGTTGGATTTCTTGATATAGCTTCATATTTTACAAAGTGTCCATTTATTTTCTTTTCCTATCTGTTCTAGTTAGATGGTTTCTACTGATTCATGCTCAAATTGTGTGCTCAGTCACTCAGTCATGTCTGAATCTTTGTGACCCCAAAGTCTGTAGCTTGCCAGGCTCCACCGTCCAGGGGATTATCTCAGCAAGAATACTAGAGTGGACTGTCATTTCCAACCTCAGGGGGTCTTTCTGACCCAAGGATCAAACCCACATTTCTTGCATCTCCTGCAATGGCAGGCAGATTCTTTACCACTGCACCACCAAATTATCAGACCATTTTCTGGCATCTCCGATCTGAGTAAGCCAATCCAGTTAATTTTTAAATTGTGATGCTGCTTTCTTTTAGTTGTAGAATTTACATTTGCTCTTTCATATAGCTTCTTTTTTTTTCTTTTGATATTCTGCATGCATTCACTCATTATAAGAATATTTATCTTCAGTTCAGTTCAGTTGCTCAGTTGTGTTTGACTCTTTGCGACCTCATGGACTACAGTACGGCAGGGCTCCCTGTCCATCACCAACTCTCAGAGCTTGCTCAAACTCATTGAGTCGGTGATGCATTCCAACCATCTCATCCTCTGTCATTCCCTTCTTCTGCTTTCAATATTTCCCGGGATCAGGGTCTTTTCAAATGAGTCAGTTCTTCGCATCAGGTGGCCAAAGTACTAGAGTTTCTGCTTCAGGATCAGTCCTTCCAATGAATATTCAGGATTGATTTTCTTTAGGATGGACTGGTTGCATCTCCTTGCAGTCCAAGGGACTCTCAAGAGTCTTCTCCAACACCACAGTTCAAAAGCATTGATTGTTTTCCTACTCAGCTTTCTTTATAGTTCAACTCTCACATGCATACACAACTACTGGAAAAACCATAGCTTTGAGTAGATGAACCTTTGTTGGCAAAGTAATGTCTCTGCTTTTTAATATGCTATCTAGGTCAGTCATAGCTTTTCTTCCAATGAGTAAGCATATTTTAATTTCATGGTTGCAGTCACCATCTTCAGTGATTTTGTAGCCCAACAAAGTAAATTTTGTCACTGTATCCACTGTTTTTCCATCTTTTTTGCCATGGAGTAATGGGACCAGATGCCATGATATTCATTTTTTGAATGTTGAGAATTAAGCCAACTTTTTCACTCTCCTCTTTCCCTTTCATCAACAGGCTCTTTAGTTCCTCTTCACTTTCTGCCATAAAGGTGGTATCATCTGTGTATCTGAGGTTATTGATATTTCTCCTGGCAATCTTGATTCCATCTCATGCTTTATCTAACCCAGCATTTCTCATGATCTACTTGGCATATAAGTTAAATAAGCAGGGTGAAAATATACAGCCTTGTCATACTCTTTTTCTCATTTGGAACCAGTCTGTTGTTCCATGTCTGGTTCTAGCTGTTGCTTTTTGACCTGCACACAGATTTCTCAGAAGGCAGGTAAGGTGGTCTGATATTCCATCTCTTGAAGAGTATTTATCTTAAGTCTTTGAATATATTTACAATGAATTCTACAAAGTTGTAGTCTGCTACTTTCTGGGGATATTTGAGCAACTGAAATTCTCATGCAGTGCTATTGAGAGGAAAATTGGTACTATTCCTTTGAACAGCTCTTTGACAGTATCTATTCACATAAAAACATACACAATTGTCCATTGAACCAACACATATAGCTGACATCTCAGAAAGTATTTCTTCTTTCTTTACAGTGCTTTGCATGTGGTTAAAGAACAGAGAAAAGTAGAGCTGGTCACAATTAGTATTCTTTTCACTGTACACTTTAAAATAATTGCAATTTGAAACCACATGAAATTAATTGAAAAATCTAATGGAAAAGTTAAGAACATTTATTACAGCAAAGCACTTTGTATTATAGTATGCTTTTGTAAGCTTTGAAGTAATGTTTCCAGATGTAATTCCACTTATGCTTTGAATTAGCCTCAGTATTTTAGTATTTCAAAAGTTAAAATTACTATGCTTCTTTCTATAAAATTGAGTCTATATCTCTTTCTGATTCATCTGCCTTTTTCAGAGATATGCACTCTCTCTCTCTCTCTCTCTCACACACACACACACACATACACAAACACAGAATTAGAGGAGGTGGTCAGTGACAGATTGCAGTACAAAATGTTCATAACATTTGTGATGTTATTTTGGGATCTAGGAGACCCAATGCAGTATATATGGGGATGGACTGCTCATTTGTTTGTGAACATCTCACCTCTATACCTAATATTATATGGATTATAAATCAAATATTATATGGATTTTTATAGTTTTTGAACAAAGCAAGCAATTGTAATCATTGACTAGATGATAGGTCTTTATTTGTATTTATACTTCTTCTGGGGAAATATTTATATTAACATTGAATTATTATGTAGATTTGTAGTATTTTTCCTTGAGTATCCATTGGCATGTTTAATTCTTACGTATTAATTTGTCATTGGCTGTGCTGGGGCTTCGTTGCTGCTCTGGCTTTCCTCTAGTTGTGGCAAGCTGGGGCTAATCTCCAATTGCGGTGTGCAGGTGTCTTATTGCAGTGTCCTTTCTTGTTGCGGAGCACAGGCTCTAGGGCATGCTGGCTTCAGTAGTTGTAGCACACAGGCTCAGTAATCGTGGCTCCTGAATTGTAGAGCGCAGCTAGGTAGTTGTAGGAACATGGACTTAGATGCTTAGCAGCATATGAGATCTTCCTAGAGCAGGGATCAAACCCATGTCTCCTGCATTAGCAGGCAGATTCTCTACCACGGAGCCACCAAGGAAACCTGCCGTGTTTAATTCTTAACAAATTCATTTCTAGTGGCTGCTGAAGCAGAGTAAATGACTTGATCTTGGGGAAGAATTATTACGTGGAGCCTAATGATTTTTTCCAATTCAGTTCAGATCAGTGACTCAGTTGTATCCAACTCTTTGGGACCCCAAGAATCGCAGCACGTCAGGCCTCCCTGTGCATCACCAACTCCCAGAGTTCACTCAGACTCATGTGCATCAAGTCGGTGATGCCATCGAGCCATCTCATCCTCTGTTGTCCCCTTCTCTTGCCCCCAATCCCTCCCAACATCAGGGTCTTTTCCAATGAGTCAACTCTTCGCATGAGGGGGCCAGAGTATTGGAGTTTCAGCTTTGGCATCAGTCCTTCTAATGAACACCCAGGGCTGATCTCCTTCAGAATGGACTGGTTGGATCTCTTTGCAGTCCAAGGGACTCTCAAGAGTCTCTTTCAACACCAGAGTTCAAAAGCATCAGTTCTTTGGCACTCAGCTTTCTTGACAGTCCAACTCTCACATCCATACATGACCACAGGAAAAACCATAGCCTTGACTAGACGTAACTTTGTTGGCAAAGTAATGTCTCTGCTTTTGAATATGCTATCTAGGTTGGTCAAAACTTTCCTTCCAAGGAGTAAGCGTCTTTTAATTTCATGGCTGCAATCACCATTTGCAGTGATTTGGGAGCCCAAAAAAATAAAGTCTGACACTGTTTCCACTATTTCCCCATCTATTTCCCATGAAGTGATGGGGACAAATGCCATGATCTTCGTTTTCTGAATGTTGAGCTTTAAGCCAACTTTTTCACTCTCCTCTTTTACTTTCATCAAGAGGCTCGTTAGTTCCTCTTCACTTTCTGCCATAAGGGTGGTGGTGTCATCTGCATATCTGAGGTTATTGATATTTCTCCCGGCAATCTTGATTCCAGCTTGTGTTTCTTCCAGTCCAGCGTTTCTCATGATGTACTCTGAATGTAAGCTAAATAAGCAGGGTGACAATATACAGCCTTGACGTACTCCTTTTCCTATTTGGAACCAGTCTGTTGTTCCATGTCCAGTTATAACTGTTGCTTCCTGACCTGCATATAGGTTTCTCGAGAGGCAGGTCAGGTGGTCTGGTATTCCAATTTCTTTCAGAATTTTCCCCAGTTTATTGTAATCCACACAATCAAAGGCTTTGGCATAGTCAATAAAGCAGAAATAGATGTTTTTCTGGAACTCTCTTGTTTTTTGATGATCCAGTGGATGTTGGCAATTTGATCTCTGGTTCCTCTGCCTTTTCTAAAACCAGCTTGAACATTAGGAAGTTCATGTTCACATATTGCTGAAGCCTGGCTTGGAGAATTTTGAGCATTACTTTACTAGTGTGTGAGATGAGTGCAATTATAGGGTAGTTTGGGCATTCTATGGCATTGCTTTTCTTTGGGATTGGAATGAAAACTGACCTTTTTCATTCCTGTGGCCACTGCTGGGTTTTCCAA
Organism: Cephalophus harveyi; assembly: GCA_006410635.1. Lineage (NCBI taxonomy): Eukaryota > Metazoa > Chordata > Mammalia > Artiodactyla > Bovidae > Cephalophus > Cephalophus harveyi. The sequence continues at coordinate 196,540 of SJYT01010635.1, read as the reverse complement.
ATTTACTGGCATATTGAGTGTAGCGCTTTCACAGCATCATCTTTCAGGATTTGAAATAGCTCCACTGGAATTTCATCACCTCCACTAGCTTTGTTCGTAGTGATGCTTTCTTTCTTATTTATTTATTTATTTATTTTATTGGAGGTTAATTACTTTACAATATTTTATTGGTTTTGCCATGTATCAACATGCATACGCCACGGGTGTACATGTTTCTCCAATGCTTTCTAAGGCTCACTTGACTTCACATTCCAGGATGTCTGGCTCTAGATTAGTGATCACACCATCGTGATTATCTGGGTCATGAAGATCATTTCTGTACAGTTCTTCTGTGTATTCTTGCCACCTCTTCTTAATATCTTCTGCTTCTGTTAGGTCCATACCATTTCTGTCCTTTATCGAGCCCATCCTTGCATGAGATGTTCCCTTGGTATCTCTAATTTTCTTGAAGAGATCTCTAGTCTTTCCCATTCTGTTGTTTTCCTCTATTTCTTTGCATTGATCGCTGAAGAAGGCTTTCTTATCTCTTCTTGCTATTCTTTGGAACTCTGCATTCAGGTGCTTATATCTTTCCTTTCCTCCTTTGCTTTTCGCTTCTCTTCTTTTCACAGCTATTTGTAAGGCCTCCTCAGACAGCCATTTTGCTTTTTTGCATTTCTTTTTCCTGGCGATGGTCTTGATCCCTGTCTCCTGCACAGTGTTACAAACCTCTGTCCATAGTTCATCAAGCACTCTGTCTATCAGATCTAGTCCCTTAAATCTGTTTCTCACTTCCACTGTATAATCATAAGGGATTTGATTTAGGTCATACCTGAATGGTTTAGTGGTTTCCCCTACCTTCTTCATTTAAGTCTGAATTTGACAATAAGGATTTCATGGTATGAGCCAGAGTCAGCTCCTGGTCTTGCTTTTGTTGACTGTATAGAGCTTCTCCATCTTTGGCTGCATAGAATATAATCAATCTGATTTCAGTGTTGACCATCTGGTGATGTCCATGTGTAGTGTCTTCTCTTGTGTTGTTGGAAGGTGGTGTTTGCTATGACCAGTACTTGGTAAAATTCCATTAGCCTTTGCCCTGCTTCATTCTGTACTCCAAGGCCTAATTTGCCTGTTACTCCAGGTGTTTCTTGACTTCCTACTTTTGCATTCCAGTCCCCTATAATGAAAAGGACATCTTTTCTGGATGTTAGTTCTAAAAGGTCTTGTAGGTCTTCATAGAACCGTTCACCTTCAGCTTCTTCAGCGTTACTGGTTGGGGCATAGGCTTGGATTACCGTGATATTGAATGGTTTGCCTTGGAAACGAACAGATCATTCTGTCGTTTTTGAGATTTCATCCAAGTGCTGCATTTCAGACTCTTTTGTTGACCATGATGGCTACTCCATTTCTTCTAAGGGATTCCTGCCCGCAATAGTAGAAATAATGGTCATCTGAGTTAAATTCACCCATTCCCATCCATTTTAGTTCGCTGATTCCTAGAATGTCGACGTTCACTCTTGCCATCTCCTGTTTGACCACTTCCAATTTGCCTTCATGGACCTGACATTCCAGGTTCCTATGCAATATTGCTCTTTATAGCATTGGACCTTGCTTCTATCACCAGTCACATCCACAGCTGGGTTTTGTTTTTGCTTTGCCTCCATCCCTTCATTCTTTCTGGAGTTATTTCTCCACTGATCTCCAGTAGCATATTGGGCACCTACTGACCTGGGGTGTTCCTCTTTCAGTATCCTATCATTTTGCCTTTTCATACCACTCATGGGGTTCTCAAGGCAAGAGTACTGAAGTGGTTTTCCATTCCCTTCTCCAGTGAACCACATTCTGTCAGACCTCTCCACCATGACCTATCTGTCTTGGTGGCCCCACACGGCAACGCTTAGTTTCATTAAGTTAGACAAGGATGTGGTCTGTGTGATCAGATTGGCTAGTTTTCTGAGATTATGATTTCAGTGCCAGGCTGCAATGGCACAGGAGTGGCCAAGAGGAGCTACCCCACGTCCTAGGTCAGGGGTGATGGCCAAGAGGAGCTACCCCCACATCCAAGGAGCAGCAGCTGCACGGGCACAGGTTGCCTGAGAGGAGCCACTTCATGTTAAAGGTCAGGAGGGGTGACCTCACCCTAGGTAAGGAGCAGTGGCTGCGCTTTGATGGAACAGTGGTGAAGAGATACCCTACATCCAAGGTAAGAGAAACCCAAGTGAGATGGTAGGTGTTACAAGAGGGCATCAGAGGGCAGACACACTGAAACCATAGTCACAGAAAACTAGCCAATCTGATCAGATGGACCACAGCCTTGTCTAATTCAATAATTTTTTAGCTGGTTTCATATATTATAATTAACCATTTGAATGCAGTTTAGAGACGATAAAGTACATAACTCCTTTTTCTCAGTTTTAGTTAAGCCAATTATTCCTAGTGAGTACTGTTGTATAAAATGCATCATTACTCTGGATAAAGGAAGAACACAGAGATGGAGAATGGAAAATTTATTTTTTCACTTTATTTCATGAGATATTGTTTTATACTCCTAATTTTAAATGCTTGGTATGGTCAAACTTAGTTTATGTTGTGGTATTCAAAGATTCATCTAAGTGACAGAGAGTACTTTCTATGAAACTGAATTTAAAAACTGTTTCTTTGCATGGTATTACACAGAAATCACCGGCCTTTATATAGTCAAATTGTATATATACAATAGTTCTAGTAAATTGTTACTCATAAAAATAAATTTAAGTTATGCTTAGGTATCCGTTAATATGTATGTGCAGTTTTATAAAAGAATTTGAGTACTTTTGATTAAAAGAAAAGGTTATTATGTTTCTGGCCTTTACTCCTACATATCTGTTTTGTGTGAGGCTATTTTGGCTTATTAATATTTTCTTTACTATATGCCAGGATACAGAAAAAGTTGAGGTGATTATGATGAATAAATTTTGTGAGCAAAATGAAAAAACTT
>SJYT01010635.1:171846-187622 GCA_006410635.1 Cephalophus harveyi | reverse complement strand
TGTCATCTGCATATCTGAGGTTATTGATATTTCTCCCGGCAATCTTGATTCCAGCTTGTGTTTCTTCCAGTCCAGCGTTTCTCATGATGTACTCTGCATATAAGTTAAATAAGCAGGGTGACAATATACAGCCTTGACGCACTCCTTTTCCTATTTGGAACCAGTCTGTTGTTCCATGTCCAGTCCTAACTGTTGCTTCCTGACCTGCATACAGATTTCTCAAGAGGCAGGTTAGGTGGTCTGGTATTCCCATCTCTTTCAGAATTTTCCACAGTTTATTGTGATCCACACAGTCAAAGGCTTTGGCATAGTCGATAAAGCAGAAGTAGATGTTTTTCTGGAACTCTCTTGCTTTTTCCATGATCCAGCGGATGTTGGCAATTTGATCTCTGGTTCCTCTGCCTTTTCTAAAGCCAGCTTGAACATCAGGGAGTTCAAAAGTAGATGGAAAAAAGGCCCAGAATCCAGCCCTGAGTCATTACAGGATCCACAAATTGATTTTATGATGCATTTATTTTCAAATCCAGTTTTACATTATCTGACTTCTTGAATCCAGGCATTCCAGCTATAGCCACAGTAGTAGAAAGTCCAAAGGTCAACAATATCATCTTGCAATATTTTCACATTCAGGAAACATAGCTATATATGTATATACCTAAGGCCTCCTTACACAGTTTTGCCAGTTGTACTTCTTAAATGGCAACTCAAAGCTATAAGATAAAAATTTCCAGCAATAAAGTTGGAATCTGCACAGCTTATTACAACCTAGCCTCTAAAGTTATTATCAGGGATTAAATTGTGCCTCCACAAAAGTACCTGTTGAAGTCCTAACACCCGATGATATTATCGTCACCACATTATTGTCTTTTTGTCAATATTAAATCTCTCCTCTTGCTTACTTATATTTAGATTAATGCTATTGTTTTTATCTGTTAGAGCTTTGCCTATAATCACTTGTGATCTTTTGTTAATATAGCTCATGGTGATAGGTTTGTGATAATTAGTACCCTGTGATGACTTTGAATTGGCAGGCTGTGAGTTCTGAATATTTACTTTTTAAAATTAAGATGTAATTGACACATAACATTGTGAAACATTAAAGTGTTCATGTTTATTTGATACATTTATATATTGTACTTTAGCATTAGCTAACACCTGCATCACATCATATAATTTATGTTTCTTTTTTATGGTGGGGGTATTTAACATCTAATCTCTTAGAAACTTTGCCTTAAATATCATGTAATCCCTCCCTTTCTTGTTGCAATAGAATCTAAGTGCACCTTGCCACTGCCTAAAATAAAGTTACCCATATAGAAAAAAATAAAACCTCCAGGAGAATTCTGTGAAACTAATTTAGTGTTATTTGAAATCTCTGTAATCAATCCCATTATGCCTGAACTCAGTCTTTCCAGTTTATTATTTTTTCTTTCTCTTTAAAGATATTTGGATTCAAGAAGAAACAAATTCTCAATATAATTAATAAAGCATTTAGACTTTAGGATAATGCTTTAGTAACATTAATAACAATCTAAAATAGATTTACAAGGTCTCCTAGGTGCTATCAAGCTGATGTTAGGCAAATTCTAGAGACTGCATTTTAAGAGAAATGAAAAAAGTGTTTCTCTCAGTATTTTGAGGTCTCTGTGTCTTATTTATTTTTTTTCCCTTCTGGGCGATATTTACTTTTTAACCTCAATCTTGAATGGCCTGCTTTTCTGATTATGTTTTCTGATTACTGTTATCTTCAGTGGGCTTCCCTGGTGGCTCAGACAGTATAGAATCTGCCTGCGATGCAGGAGACACAAGTTCAATCCCTGGGTTGGGAAGATCCCCTGGAGAAGGACGTGGTTACCCACTCCAGTATTCTTGCCTGGAGAATTCCATGGACAGAGGAGCCTTCCAGGCTTTGTGACTTCCATGGAGTCACAAAGAGTTGGACACAATTAAGTGACTATCTTTAATAATCTGATAAGAAAAATAGCTACTTAGTAGAGCATTTTAAAATGAAGTCTAGTGAATAATGTTCGATTTTTGAAATTCCTTCTCTATTTTAGCCAGTATATGCAATAGACCTTGCATTTTCTAGGAGGTTTTTCAAGAGAAATTGTACCCAAATGATGTACTAACATATTCCAGAGTCATCTCTAAGAATCTGATGTATGTTCATTTCTGATATTCATTTCAGATATGTTCAACAAGCTGGCAATGCACAAGAATTTATTCCTTATTATTGGAAAATAAAGAATATCCTTTGGAAATGAAGCGTCCCATGAATTAAGTGGGAAAAAACACATTATGTTTTGAACAGGAGGAAAACAACGCTGTTTTTCTACATCATACAGACCTTCAGTCAAAATATTGTTGCATGTCTGGCTCAACTTCGGGCTATTATCTAAATGGAAAGAAAATGTATTTGTAAAAGATATTGTGCATACAAAATCTCCATTTATATATTCTGTAGGTAACATTTGCCACTTAGATTCCATGGAAACAGATGCTATACAAATACACAGTTCAGTAATTGCTCATGGTTCAAGAGATTTTATGTCCGTGATTGGAGTTTATAAATATAATAAAAACAAGAGCCTTCCTCTCTTCCTACCCAGAGTGTTCTACATTATCTTATGTGGCTCTGCCCTGGCTATAATTACAGCAAAGTAATTATATTTTTGGCTTAAACTTTAGGCTAAACAAGGTTGGTAAATGTTCTCCCAAAACCCACCTAAAATGAAATTGAGTGAATCAAACGTTCTCTCTGTATTAACGTGGTCTACTTGGGCTGTCATACTTGGTTTGCATTTCTCATATTTTGATAGATTGTCCCTAGGGACAGCTAGAGAAAATATTCCTGTGGGAGAAGCCAGTGGTGGTGGGAGACTCTGTGCACTACTGGGAATAGAGGACAGAGAAAAGACTATGAATATTTTCTACACCAGCTAAGAAGGTGTTGAAACTACAGAATTGTCCATAAAGTCATCTCAGTTTTGGGAAAGACATAGTCAGAAGCCAGAATAAAGGAAGACATGGGTAGCACGGGACTTAGGAATTGGGGACAGAGGCAGGGTATATAAAATAATAAGAATACAGAGAAGCTTTGAAGACTTCAAAGTCTTTTTTTCTTAACTTTGTGGGAATTATCTTATTGCAGCAGTACTATTTACTTGTTACCTGTATCCTATACTGATGGATGCTTTGTTTATTTATTTATTTATCTTTATTTTTTTAAAATAAACTTATTTATTTTAATTGGAGGTTAATTACTTTACAATATTGTATTCGCTTTGTTTAAAGCTCTCATTCTCATTCCTCTAGTCTCTGATTCTACCATGGTGCGTTCTGCGACTAGCTAGTTCTTTGTGTTTCCTCTCCATTTACAAGCTTCTTGAATGCTTAAACTCTCTGTTATAGTTTGCTGCTTTTTTCTTGAGTATGTCCCCAGATTCTGCTGTCCAATTTTTCTTCAGCTGATCTGGGTTCATGCCCTTCATGCAACTTGTATTAATACCTACACTCAACATAGCCAGAATGGAGAGAGAGCTAAATTATGTAGCATGAGATGCACATGAGCATGAACATCGCACCTGGTTCACCGAAAACATTCCTGTGCAGTACACTTCATGGTCTGCTGTGGCTCACCTTCATGTGTCAGCCTCCTGGTGCAAGTTTCCCTGTCTACTCAAATAACATGCCTAATGTTTTCAATCTTCTTTGGAGCCAGTGAGATTTTGGTCCCACCCTTCATCACCTTTTTTCGTGAAGCATCTGAGGCTGAGATAGGTTGATGCAGTGTTGCCGGGTGGCTCGTTGCCAGTATGTGGGGACACTTGCCTTCAGTTTCCAAGTGAAAGTGTTAGTTGCTCAGTCCTGTCTGACCATTTGTGACCCCACGGACTATAGCCTACCAGGCTCCTCTGTCCATGGAACTCTCCAGGCAGGAATACTGGAGTGGTTTGCCATGCCCTTCTCCAGGGGATCTTTCGACCCATGGATTGAACCTGGGTCTCCCGCACTGCAGGCAGATTCTTTACCATTTGAGCCATCAGAGAAATTTTTATTCAAATTTTTATTCAAATATACAAGAGTCCTGTATCACACTGTGGACATCACTACTCACACTGTCCGTTTTAGGTTTGAAGATTTCTTGATTCAAAACCAACAGCTACACATTCTATGGCTTAGAGCCAAGAAGTGTGCACCTCTGGGTGATCGGAGTTTGGCTTACACAGATGTGACCTTTTTCTAGGAGTTTACCTTAATCTGGATCATCTGCTGGCATGTTACCAAGATAAGGTTTCATATATATATATATATATATATATATATATATATGTATATATATAGCAGGTTTATGCACAAGATTTAAGTGAGTTTTGCAAGGCAAACAGATATGAACATGAGAATATATTTAGATTGATTTTTCACATTCTTTGTCACTATCATTGGCATTATCAACCCAATCCAAGGCTATAAGAATGGTGAAATCTAGAATTTTCCTATGGACTTTGTCTCTTTACAGAAAATCTTCCCAGGAGAGCTGAAGTGCCCTTTTGGCAAGTAAGAGTCACTGTGTTTATTCTGAGACCCTTTAGTGTTACCTCTTAATAAATCCAAGGAATATGGGTGGGCTTGAGCACTAAGATGTCCCAACTGTTGTCATTTGCCCTTTGTAAGCATTTCATATCTTGCTCCTTCTCTCCCAAGAGAACCAGCAAAAGTTTGATTATGTGCCTAGGTTCTGCCCATCATTGTTACTTAGTCACTAAATTGCGTCCAACTCTTTTACAATCCCAAGGACTGTAGTCCTCCAGGCTCTTCTGTCCATAAGATTTCCCAAGCAAGAATACTGAAGTGGGTTGCCATTTCCTTCTCCAGGAGATCTTCCTAACGCAGGGATGAAACCCACATCTTCTGCTTAGAAGGTGGATTATTTACCGTTTAGCCACCTAGGAAGCCTATGTTCTGCGCATAGCAGTCTTGCATTCCCTCATTTTATATTCAGTGTAAGTGTACCTCTTTGTCACTACATTGGAAAAGTGTCCAAATTTTCTGCCAACCTTGGATGGATCTTGATGTTAGTTTTACAATATGGTGAACCAGAGGTTGACCTCCAGTTGGCAAGTAGAACTCCCTTCTCATACAAGAGTGAGTAGAACCAGAACACTGTTAAATTTTTGATTCTGCTTCATGGTGTTTGGATTGTAGCAGTCTGTCCAATTTCTCTAAAGTTGTAGACAATAAGACTGAGGACCATTTATATCCATATTGACCATATAACATTCTCACCATTGCCATTTTCACCAATGGTTTCTATAGGTTTCCATCTCAAATACAATCTTTCAGCATCATATTCATTGCCAACACTGTCCAAAACTGTGAAGAGTCTAAAATTTTTTCCTACTTGTAAACTAATTTATTAGTGTGATAAACTGAATATATTACTTTTCTTGTGTATAAACATGTAATTTTCATGAGTATACAAGCTTTCATAATTTTTGAGGATATCATATAATGTCTTCAGAATATAGATTATATATTACATTACATAGATTATAGATTATGTATTATTACAATTTATAGATTATAAAGAGGATGAATTTACCACTTGAAGGGTTTGTCTTCTTGACATTAGAAACATAGGGTAATCTCTTTGTGTTAAACTTATAATTGATACAAATTGGAACAAGAATGTATGGATCTACTTGTATGCTAAACAACGTATGTTAGATGGGTTGAATCCTCAATAAAATAACTTTAATACTGCATTTTTTTATAGGAAAAGAGTATGAGTCCTATTAAAAATAATGAAAAATTTAGTTTTATAATGTACAATTAGTGCTACTTATTCAGTAGTTTTCTATAAAATAATCATATTTGATATTTTCTCTGTGTGTGTTGAGTCAGTCATGTCTGACTCTTTGCTACCCATGGACTGTAGCCTGTCAGGTTCCTCTGTCCATGGGAATTTCCAGTCTAAAATATTGGAGTGGGTTGCCATAGCCTCTTCCAGAGGATCTTCCTGATCCAGGGATCAAACCTGCATCTCTTACATCTCTTCAATTGGCTAGGAGATTCTTTACCACTGCACCATATAGGAAGCCTGATATTTTCCCCATAAAACTGCTTATTGGTATCTTTCTGTTAGCAAAATGATTCAGTGTATTCACATTTCTCCATTTTTGCCATAAAAAATTTAAACTTGCTTTAAGAAAATCATAACTCTGCATAACACCTTTTATTGAACAATTGATTAAAAAGTATCCATTTTATTTGATGAGTTGTCAATCTGGTACTATGCTTGTGAAAGCAGAACAGTTTCATCAGAAGCATTAATTAGACATGTTGCCCCTTGGTACCTGAAGGTGAAAAATAATAGGTCTGCTTTCAGTGAAATATTTCAGAAATCATCTGGTGAGTGAACCAATTATTCACTTGAAGACATCTTGCCTAATTAAATCCTACATAAGAATTTTCCAGGGTATTACTTTGAGGGGATAAAATGCTGCTTTATTGTATTGTTCTTTGTTTCTTAAATGAAGAAAGTTAGACACAAAGGACACTTTGATAATGAATATAGAAGATGAATGCACTGCGTTGGCTTGAGTTTGCTTTATGTTGTTTACTTTCTTACCAGAGCAAGTTTTGTTGTAATAAACATGTTTGCATTTTCCAAAGTAAAGCACATATAGGTGATGAGTTAACACAGCAAATCAACTGTTAAAGTTCGTTCCATTATTAATACAGATATTCCTTTATCTTATGGAAATGCAGAAAATTCAGTATTAAAATAATTGCTACTTGAAGCTATTGTTAAAGCTGACTTCCTAAATATCTGATTCCATTTCAATATCTCTTGTCTCAGATCTAACACATGACCTCTGAGAGATCTAAGAGATCATTTGAGAGATCATTTTGCAAGAGGAAGTAGCCAGAGAAACAGAAACAGCACTGAAATGAGTAAAAAATCAATATAATAAATTTAGTGGGTTTACCTGATGGCTCAGATGGTAAAGAATCTGCCAGCAGTGTAGGAGACCAGTGTTCCATTCCTGGGTGAGGAAGATACCCTGGAGAAGGAAATGGCAACCCACTCCAGTATCATTGGCTGGAGAATCCTATGGACAGAGGAGCCTGGTGAGCTCCAGTTGCAAGAGTTGGACACGACTGAGAGACTAACTAGATTAGATGAATGAGTTTACACAGATCCCTTCTTTTGTTTAGCAGACTTTAGACTAGTATCTGTGCTTCACTTGCTCCAGAAAGTATATTTTAGAATATTGCTTTATTAGATTTTGAGGAGACACTTCTACTAATCATGTTAATTATTTATGAAAACATGCTATGGCCATACAGCTATCACTTTTAAGGATCTTGGTAAAAATTTTTACTATGTTTTGGATAACAGTATGTTTGCTAGAGAATTCTTATTTTATTATCATATTGTCTTCTCTTTTGTGATATAATAAATCTCAGTTTTGTCTTATAGTGCAAAGAATGCTGAAAGAATTTTCTGGCTAAATATGCTTGTGAATTCAATTTACAGTATGCTGTATAATAAGTGGTTACTGATCAAATGATGAGAAAAGATAGTTTTGGAAAGACAGTTTTAGAGAACGTGTCTCTAGAATGGCTGGCCTACTAATGAAAGGGCTACCAAGAAATATTCTCTACTTGGAGGGAAAAATGGACCTCTCAACTATGGAAACTCCTCTTCTCCGAATCTAAATGTGAAATTAGGTCTAGAAAACTGGAAAACTCAATCATTTATTGCAGAAAGCTGCATTCCTCTGTATTTCTACATCTTTTCAAGTTCTATATTTTTTAATGACACACAAAAAATCCCAACATGACCCAGATTTAAGAAGCCTTAAGTCAGTATTAGAAACATATTCATTCTGTGTGTCTTGAAATACTGTTAATTTACGGGAGAAAAACGTCTTGTCCTACTGGATACTGATCATTCAGTATTGATGTTCTTGCATGAGATGTTTAGTCACTAAGTCAATCAAGTCCAACCCTTTTGCAATCCCATGAAGTTTAACTCGCAAAGGGCCTCTGTCCACAGGATTTCCCATGCAACAACACTGGAGTGGATTGCCATTTCCTTCTCTAGGTGATTTTATCATAGGGCTTCCCTGGTGGCTCAGAGGTTAAAGCGTCTGCCTCCAATGCGGGAGACCTGGGTTCGATCCCTGGGTCGGGAAGATCCCCTGGAGAAGGAAATGGCAACCCACTCCAGTGTTCTTGCCTGGAGAATCCTATGGACGGAGGAGCCTGGTGGGCTACAGTCCACAGGGTCGCAAAGAGTTGGACACGACTGAGCGACTTCACCTTCAAGGTCAAGCCCACATCTCCTGTATTGGCAGGTAGATTCTTTACCACTGAGGGAAGCCCTCTTGATTGAGACAGGTGTATTAAAATAAATATGTGGTTAATGGCTATAATGCTTATTTTAAGAGCTAAACAATTCCTACTCAATAAAAATAATGGAGAAGCATTTTGTACTTTCTTTGCAGATTTAGAATGTACAGCACCATTATAGGTTGTGCACCTCAGTAGCCATAACTTTATAATTAACCACTTGTTTTTTTCATTAGCAGTTTACAAAACATTTTACTGGTATATTATTTTTCACTATTCCGTTACATAGACTATTCTCTATTATTATTTTCTTCATTATCATTTAGGGCTGCTAAAATACAATAAACAGCTAGATAATATAAGTAAATCCAATTTATTCCAATTTCTGCAGCTATGTTAGTAAATGTGTTTCACAGCAGAAAGAAGAATGATGTTGGAATTCATTTTGAAATGAAAACTTGGCCCTTAACCTAAATCATGGCTGACATATTGATTTAACATATTAATAGCTATCATCTAGCTGTAAAAAGGTGGCCAATAAAATAGCTAATGCAATGCTTATTTATTTGCCACATATGTATTGGGAACTTATATGTCAGAAACCATCCGAGATACCGGCCATGGAAGCATGGACTGAAACAGACAAAATGTCCTTCCCTTACAAGAGTCAAGAAAAGGTTTACTAAAAGAAGAAATATTATCCACAACCTGAAAGAGGTGAACATTTGAGTCACATGACTATGTGGGAGGAGAGTTTTCCTGCTCAAAGAAAAATACGCACAAATCCTTGATGCATAAATATACCTGTGGATGCAAGCATGGAGTCAGTGTGGCTTCTGCAAACATAAGAAAGGGAGACAATATTAATGCATATAATTTAAAGGGATCAGATCATATAGGACTTTGTACAGCTGTAAGAACTTTTTACTGTTACTATGATAGGTTGGGAAACTGTTGATTGGTTTCAGAGATAAGTTGTGTCTTCTGCTTTAACTACTAACTCTTGCTATTGGGAGTTGTTCAGTCACTAAGTTTTGCCTGACTTTTTGCTAGCCTATGGACTTTATCATGCTAGGCTTCTCTGTCCATCTCCCAGAGTTTGCTCAAACTCATGTCCATTGAGTCAGTGATACCCTCCAACCATCTCATCTTCTGTCATCCCTTTCTCTTCCTGCCTTCAATCTTTTCTAGTTTTGGGTTATTTTCCAGTGAGTCAGAGAGAATATTGCAAGAGAATACACTGAATGAAGGATGGGGGAAAAACAAAGAGGCCAATTAGTAGGTAATTGAAATAAAAGTGATGCTGGCATAAACCAGGATGGTAGAAGTGGAAATGATTATCTACACACATATATATGCACATTTTCAAATTATGTAAAGGCAACATCAATAAGACTTGCTGGCTTCTGAAACATGGAATGCATAAAGAAAAGAGACAAGAAAGATAAATGTTTTTTCTTTCTATTTTAATTTTCATCTATTTTAAGAAACACATTCAGCACTCTTAGAAGTCATATCATGCCACATTCCTACAAGTTATCCTAGATCTGTTAGGTGCTGAGTTCTGAAGAGGATGGTCTTAAATATGTGTGGTGCAGAGTCCTAAGAGAGCTGAAGGGCTTTTAACACTTTCTTGGCCATGTCTTTGTTTCTCGTTTCTAAGTGTGGCATCTCAAAGTGTGCTTGATAACTCAATCTCCCCCTTTCTCTCAAGAAAAACCTAACTTTTACAGAAGATTTATTAAGCTACACAAATTTCTCTTTATCTACCAGCATATACTTCTTATTCTTTATTTATCTATCTTTATCTAAAGACTTTATATCATGGTCACAAAATGCCTAATGCTATATCTAATTAACATTAATATATAAAGCTTTATAACTCATTTAGTTTTTATAGCAACTCAAAGTAAGCACAGTGATGATCCAATGATCCTTAATTTACAAACTATAAAACAGGCACAGGAGACTTGAATGATTTGGAATCAGCCAGGATTCAAAAGTTTTGGGAAACTCCATGCTATTATCTGCTCTCAATATACCCTATGCTGTATTGTACCTATTAAAATTACTTATAAAAGTACCTGAGCATCCCACACATTTCAATAAACTATGACAAAATTTACATGAGAAGCAGCATGTAAACTAATTTTTAAAATTAAAAAATAAATTTTGGAAATTTATTATAGAACACCTATTATTTTATGTTCTGCCTCTCTTGACTTGATTGGAATTAATGTGAAAAGGATTTTTTAAAAAATTTTTTATTTTTACTTTATTTTGCTTTACAATACTGTATTGGTTTTGCCATACACTGACATGAATCAGCAATGGGTGTGCATGAGTTCTCAATCCTGAACCCCCCTCCCACCCCGTATCATCTCTCTGGATCATGCCCGTGCACCAGCCCCAAGCATCCTGTATCCTGTATCGAACATAGACTGGCGATTCGTTTCCTACCTGATAGTATACATGTTTCAATGCCATTCTCCCAAATCATCCCACCCTCTCCCTCTCCCACAGAGTCTAAAAGTCTGTTCTATACATCTGTGTCTCTTTTGCTGTCTCACATAGAGGGTTATCATTACCATCTTTCTAAATTTCGTATATATTTGTTAGTATACTGTATTGGTGTTTTTCTTTCTGGCTTACTTCACTCTGTATAATCAGCTCCAATTTCATCCACCTCATTAGAACTGATTCAAATGTATTCTTTTTAATGGCTGAGTAATACTCCATTGTGTATATGTACCACAGCTTTCTTATCCATTCATCTGCTGATGGACATCTAGGTTGTTTCCATGTCCTGGCTATTATAAACAGTGCTGTGATGAACATTGGGGTACACGTGTCTCTTTCAATTCTGGTTTCCTCAGTGTGTATGCCTAGCAGTAGGGATTGCTGGGTCATAAGGCAGTTCTATTTCCAGCTTTTTAAGGAATCTCTACACTGTTCTCCATAGTGGCTGTACTAGTTTGCATTCCCACCAACAGTGTAAGAGTGTTCCCTTTTCTCCACACCCTCTCCAGCATTTATTGCTTGTAGACTTTTGGATCGCAGCCATTCTGACTGGTGTGAAATGGTACCTCACTGTGGTTTTGATTTGCATTTCTCTGATAATGAGTGATGTTGAGCATCTTTTCATGTGTTTGTTAGCCATCTGTATGTCTTTGGAGAAATGTCTATTTAGTTCTTTGGCCCATTGTTTGATTGGATCATTTATTTTTCTGGACAGAGCTGCATAAGTTGCTTGTATATTTTTGAGATTAGCTGTTTGTCAGTTGTTTCATTTGCTATTATTTTCTCCCATTCAGACTTCCCTGGTGTCTCAGATGGTAAAGCGTCTGCCTACAAGCAGGAGACCTGGGTTCAATCCCTGGGTCGGGAAGATCTCTTGGAGAAGGAAATGGCAACCGACTCCAGTATCCTTACCTGGAAAATCCAACAGACAGAGAAACCTGGTATGCTGCAGCCCATGGGGTCCCAAAGAGTTGGACATGACTGATTGACTTCACTTTCACTTTCAAACCAACAGTTTTAAAATGCCCGTAAAATGCACACATTCAGTTACCAGTTCAATGGCCATATAACTTTTCATCAAATTGGGACAATTTTGAGAGTGAAAAGAAATGGTATAGATAATTCTGGGACAAGAAGTATAGATAAGGATTGTCATGAGTAAACCTGACTATCCAGTCACCTTAGTTATGGATCTATGTATATACAATAGAATGACTCTTTTTTTTTTTTTAACATAAACTGATAGATACTCTACAATATTCCATCTAGATTTTCTAATGCTAGACCTTACTTTTTTGGAAATATAATTTTCAATTTACAAAGGTAAAAATCTGTTACTGCAGTAAACTAATATCTATAATTGCAGGTTGTCCCTGATTGTTTTCTTAGATTTCCTACTGCTATGATTACATTCATTATTCAATCACCAGGTCATGAATATAAGCAAATCCATGGGACATCACATTGTAAAATAAGAAAATAGCCTCCACATTTGAAAATCATGATTTCAGGGTCTTATTTATGTTTGTTTTCTAAAATTGTCTCCTCTTTCCCAATGTTAGAGATAAGAGATAAGCTTTAGGTGGTCAAACGTTCCACTTCCCAGGAAAGACTGTGAGGGGAAAATTGTCTGTCAGAGTTTGGAGGTCATATTACTAAGAAAAGAAAAAGAGCCCTTCTACTTACTTAGCTATGCTATTTTACGCAGTGCCACAGGGCTGTGTAAATAGATTTGAATCCTATTTCAAGAGGAATTTTGAAGCTTAACTTCTAAGAAGGAACATTGTCAAGAGATAGTCAGCATTTACACATATAATTAAAACATTTCTTAGGGCCATGATAAGCTAGACCTTGTGATAAATGCTGACACTAAATAAAATACAGACATAGAACAAATTTTCCATGGTGAATTAAGAATATATACAAACCAACTCAATAAATATATGTGAATTAAGCCTAGAGGGAGCACAAAGAGGTCACTAAAAAGATAAAGGAAATTAAAACTGAAGATTTTTTGGAAGTGTAGAGTATTTGATGGAGAAGGCAATGGCACCCCACTCCAATACTCTTGCCTGGAAAATCCCATGGACGGAGGAGCCTGGTAGGCTCCAATCCATGGGGTTGCTAAGAGTCATGCACGACTGAGCAACTTCACTTTCATTTTTTACTTTCATGCATTGGAGAAGGAAATGGCAATGCACTCCAGTGTTCTTGCCTGGAGAATCCCAGGGACAGAGGAGCTTAGTGGGCTGCCGTCTATGGGCTTGCACAGAGTCGGACACGACTGAAGCGACTTAGGAGCAGCAGCAGAGTATTTGAAGTCGACAATTACTTTGAAATCTTTGAAAATATTTTTACATTATTATTTGGCTTTCACTGTTGCTGTTGAAATGTTAACTGTAAGCCTTCATCTTGTTACTTTGCAGGTAGAATTCCTTTTATGACCCTGTTCCTTGCCCTACACCCCAAATCTTGGGTGCTTTTAAGCTTTACTCTTTATCTTTTCTTTTTAATGCCAGTTGTGCCATGTTTTTTGTTGTTTTGTTTTATTTTGAAGTCTGGCATTCTTTTAATTTCTTACTTAGAGTTTATGTATATTTCTTTTATCTGTAGCTTTATATTATTTTCAGTTTTTTATAGTTTTCAGACATAAACTCTTCAATTATTGCTTCTTAATATACTCTCTCGATTCTCTTTCTTTAATTAAACATATGTTAGAATTTTTGGTTATATTCACGTGCTCTTTCACTCTATTCTAATTTTCCTTGCTTTGATTTTTGTAGTTTTCTTTGATTATTTACTTCTGATACTCATTTCTGTTTATTAACTTTATCTTCACCTGTGTGTAATCTGCTATTATAAGCATATACTGAATTTTCATGTCAATTTTTTTTTTCTGGAATAAACATTGGTTTATAATTTATAAACATACTTTTCAAATCTACTAATGTCTGTTTCCTATAAGGTCTAAAAAACACCATGGTGTGTTCTAAAAACACCATGGAAGCCAGTGTGTAGAGTAAGGGAATGGGCGCCTACAGGGAGGTGAGCTTAGAGAAGAGACCCAAGACAAGAGGTGTAGGACCTGGCAAGTCATGGGAGAGTGTCTGTGTTTCACAGAGTGAAATGGGGGGGGGGGCACTGCAGATTTTTTGTTGAGGAGTGACAGGATCTGGCTTAGGTTTAACAGGATTCCCAGGTGGCTCAGTGGTAAAGAATCTATCTGCCAATGAAAGAGATGCAGGAGATGCGAGTTTGATTCCTGGGTTGGAAAGATCCCCTAGAGAAGGGAATGGCTACCCACTCCAGTATTCTTGCCTGGAAAATCCCACGGACAGAGGAGCCTGGCAGGCTACAGTCCACAGGGTTGTAAGAGTCTGACACAACTGAGCAACTGAGTATGCACACAGATATGTTTACCATCACTCTTCATTAGCATTATTTGAGAGGGCAACATAGGAAATGGGAAACCAGTTAAGAGGCTCCAGTAGTCATTCAGGTAAGAGATGATGGTGACTTGAGATTGATGTGTGGTGTACATACATGGCTCCATTCTGGATATATTTTGAAATCAACAAGATATGCTGTTCAGTATTACGTTCATATGTGGCTGAATCATACTAAATCCATTTTATTAGCTCCATCTGAGGCCCACAGTCCTATCCCCTCCATTTTGTGCACAGCTGAGCTTCTGCCTACTCAAAAGAAGGTCCCCAAGCCAGATCATTTCCCTATCAGCTTTTACCCTTAACTTCACCTGATGTGAAAACTATAAAAATGCCTTTGGCTGGCAGAGGTGGTTAACAGCTCTTGAGGAATAATTGTTGTGAGATGCTCGAAAGGGAGGAAAAACACCCTGGTTCCGGTGAATGCAGACATACTTCTCCCTTAGTAGTCAGATTCTATTTTCAGCTTTGGCTCCTTTAAATCCCGCTCTCCCCATTTCAGCCCTGGAATGCTGCTGCAAATGCCTTTAGATTGTCCTCCTCCCTATTCTGCTTGCTTGTAAGTTACTCATAATAAGCCCCATAATTGCACTTAATGGAGTTGACTGCTTCATTTTTCGGTCTCAAAGTTTCTTTCCAGTTCAAAGGATATTTATTCAATATTTCTATCAGCCAACAATTCACCTATATGTATGTGGGATTTGAAATAAAAAACAAGCAGGGATAATTCCTGAAATTTTAGAACAAAATTTCTCTTCCAGGGAGTTTTAAAAAATCTATTTCTTTAATGTTAAAAAATTGCACTCACTTTTTACACCTAAATAGTCCCTCTGCTATTCTTTGGAACTCTGCATTCAGGTGCTTATATCTTTCCTTTGCACCTTTGCTTTTCGCCTCTCTTCTTTTCACAGCTATTTGTAAGGCCTGCCCAGACAGCCATTTTGCTTTTTTGCATTTCTTTTCCATGGGGATGGTTTTGATCCCTGTCTCCCGTACAATCTCACGAACCTCATTCCATAGTTCTTCAGGCACTCTATCTATCAGATCGAGGCCCTTAAATCTATTCCTCACTTCCACTGTGTAATCATAAGGGATTTGATTTAGGTCATACCTGAATGGTCTAGTGGTTTTCCCTACTTTCTTCAATTTGAGTCTGAATTTGGCAATAAGGAGTTCATGATCTGAGCCACAGTCAGCTCCTGGTCTTGTTTTTGTTGACTGTATAGAGCTTCTCCATCTTTGGCTGCATAGAATATAATCAATCTGATTTCTGTGTTGACCATCTGGTGATGTCTATGTGTAGAGTCTTCTCTTGTGTTGTTGGAAGAGGGTGTTTGCTATGACCAGTGCATTTTCTTGGCAAAACTCTATTAGTCTTTGCCCTGCTTCATTCCGCATTCCAAGGCCAAATTTGCCTGTTACTCCAGGTGTTTCTTGACTTCCTACTTT
>SJYT01010635.1:144617-171161 GCA_006410635.1 Cephalophus harveyi | reverse complement strand
AAACTCCAGTACTTTGGCCACCTCATGCGAAGAGTTGACTCATTGGAAAAGACTCTGATGCTGGGAGGGATTGGGGGCAGGAGGAGAAGGGGACGACCGAGGATGAGATGGCTGGATGGCATCACGGACTCGATGGATGTGAGTCTGAGTGATCTCCGAGAGATGGTGATGAACAGGGAGGCCTGGCGTGCTGCGATTCATGGGGTCGCAAAGAGTCGGACACGACTGAGCGACTGAACTGAACTGAGTCCCTCTGCAAATAAAGTTTGCAAGGACTTTAAATTAGAGGCAGCCTTCAAACTTAATTTTCTTTTAGGACATGTTAGCTTATCTGCAGACAGGATCTTCTCTCCATTGATGTAAGACATTGCATTCAATAAAATGAGGTATTTTTCATGGCTTTATTTCACTGTTAGGTATCACAGGATACTTTGTATGAAGCTCTCAATATAAAAATAAATTGAATTGGATTGGTTTTAGCCTTTAACACAGAGGATAATTGTGACCAAAAAAATCAGCAGGTAATTACATTTGCATTCCTACTTTTAGAATAGCATGCATGGAATTTTCTGTGGGAAACATGAATGTAGAAACTAGCATAATAGTTCAGATCTGTGTTATAACGTTTACTTTTTGTTACCTTTGGCTTTAAATAAAATTATCCTTTGTCCATATTAATAAAGATTAGCATCTATTATTTTTTAATAAGCTATTTACTACAAATGGGGGTTATCTAATCATTTCCATATTAATAGAATAACCTTGTATATAAAATTTGAAAACAATTCAAAGGATATATATTAAAATAATTTCATTATATTTGCACAGTGTTTAGTTCCCTTTATTTGTCATAACAAAGTACAACAAAGTGGATGGATTAAAACAACAAAATGTGTTGTCTCATTCTTCTAGAAGCTAGAAGTCCAAAATCAAGGTATAAGCAGGGTCATGATGCCTAGAAGTCTATAAAAGAGAAGTCTTCCTTGTCTCTTCTTGTTTTCTTGGCTTGCTGGCCAACCTTAGCATTCTGTTATTTGCAACTACAGCACTGCAATCTCTGCCTCTATTGTCATATGACAAGGCCCCTTGTCTGTCGATCTTCATATCTTCTTCCTCCTTTTTATATAGATACCAGTCATATTGAGGGGCTTCCCAAGTGGTGTGAGTGGTAAGGAATCTGCCTGAGAATCCAGGAGACACAAGAGACCAGGGTTCAGCCCCTGGATATGGAAGACCCCTGGAGGAGGAAATGGCAACCCACTCGAATAGTTGCCTGGAGAATCCCATGGGCAGAGGAGCCTGGTGGGTTGCAGTTCAATGGGGTCTCAAAGAGTCAGGCAGGGCTGAGCAACTGAGCACACACATACATCTGCCCACAGGGCCCAGACTTCAGCTGCTCAGCCTGGGGCCCATCTATCTCCTGCCTCAAACTTATTTCCAAGTAAGGTAATATTCTGAGACATTATAAGGGCTAAGTCGCTTCAGTCATGTTTGACTCTTTGTGACCCTGGTAGGCTCAAGATTTGGGGAGAGTGGTTTAGTCAAAAGATGATTAGTAGAGAATCAAGCAAAAAGAACTTTCTCTTATTTGGGGAGAAATATTCAGTTAGCCATTTTGTTTTATTCAGACCTTCAACTCATTGATTGAGGCTCAAACACATTAGGGAGGGCAATTTGCTTTATTCAATCTACCGGTTTTAATGATAATCTTACCCAAAAACTCCATCAAAGAAACACCCAAAATAACGTTTGACCAAATATCTGGCCTGAACTGAATTGAACTATATGGGAACTTCATGGTCAAGCTGACACATAAAATTAATTGTCACAGGTCTTAGTAATTTTTCAAATTGCAATTAATTAAGTTAGTAGTGCTTTGGAAAGATACTGGCATCTGCTCTTTGGCACTCTGAAACATGGGTAAAAAATTAATACTGAATATAATGCTAGCATGGTAAAGCCCAAAATCCTTTAAGCTAGACTTCAACAGTATGTGAACTGAGAATTTCCAGATGTACAAGGTGGGCTTAGAAAATGTAGAGGAACCAGAGATCAAATTGCCAATATTTGCTAGATCATAAAAAAAGAAAGAACATTCCAGAAAAATATCTACTTTGGCTTCATTGACTGCATTAAGGCCTTTGATTCTGTGGGTCACAACCAACTGTGGAAAATACTTAAAGAGATGGGAATTCCAGACCATTTTACCTGCCTCCTGAGAAACCTGTATGCAGGTCAAGAAGCAACAGTCATAGCTGGACATGGAACAATAGTCTGGTTCAAAATTGGGAAAAGAGTATGTCAAAACTGTATATTTTCACCCTGCTTATTTAACTTCTATGTAGAGTACATCATGAGAAATGTGAGGATGGATGACTCACAAGCTGGACTCAAGACTGCCAGGAAAAGATCAACAAACTCAGATATGCAGATGATACCACTCTAATGGCAGAAAGCAAAGAACAACGATAATTAAAAAAAAAAAAAAAAAAAAAGAACCTCTTGATGAGGGTGAAAGTGGAGAGTGAATAAGCTGGCTTAAAACTCAATATTCAAAATACTGAGATCATGACTTCTGGTCACATCACTTTATGGCAAATAGAAAGTGAAAAAGTGGAAATACTGACAGGTTTTCTTTTCTTGGGTTTCAATATCACTGCAGATGGTGACTGCGGCCATGAAATTAAAAGACACTTGTTGCTTGGAATGGAAGCTATGACAAACCTAGATAGAGTATTAAAAAGCAGAGAGTCAAAGCTATGTTTTTTTCTGTTGACATGTGTGGATGCGAGAGTTGGTCCATAAAGAAGGCTGAGCACTGAAGAATTGGTGCTTTTCAGCTATAGTGCAGAAGACTCTTGAGAAACCCTTGGACAGTAAGGAGATCAAATCAGTCAATCCTAAAGGAAACTGACCTTACGTGTTTGTTGGAAGAGCTGATGCCGAAACTGAAGCTCCAGTACTTCAACCCCCTAACTGGAAGATCTGACTCATTGAAAAAGACCCTGATGCTGGGAAAAATTGAAGGCAGGAGAAGGGGGATGATAGAGGACAAGATGGTTGAATGACACCACTGACTCAATGGACATGAGTTTGACCAAACTCTGGGAGATAGTAAGGACCAAAAAGCCTGGCATGTTGCTTTCCATGGGGTCAGACAGGATTAGTGTGTTAGTCCCTCAATCTTTTCTGACTCTTTGTGACCCCATGGGCTGGGGTCTGCCAGTCTCCTCTGTCCAATCTCCTTTGTCCATGGGATTTTCTAGGCAAGAATACTGGAGTCGGTTGTCAGTCCTTATCCAGGAGATTTCCCTATCCAGGGATCAAACCTGGCTCTCCCGCATTTTGGGCAGACTCTTTCTGTCTGAGTCTTCAGGGAGGACTTTGGTTACTGATCCTTTATCTTGTAATTGGTTATTAATCCTTTACTTCAAAATGAATGTGATATGAACATTTGTGGAGAGAAGTTCTCTTTCCTACTAAATATCCATTTTTTAATCTTTGAATGAGGGCCTTAAACTAGCCTGTCAAAAGTACCCAGGTGTTTCTGTCCAGCCCTGATATAAAGCTTTTATGACAAGCAGTTCCTAATTGGATTAAAGCCATTTTCCTGAATTTTCACTTAGCTGTTTCCAATTTCTTTGCACTTACTTTCTGTTGAAATCTATTATCCTGAGAGAGGATCATTTCTGAATATAAAATTTCTTTTTCTTACACCTCGCTATTTGAGCTATGTTTATCACTTTCCTCTATTTTCTTTATTCCTTTCCCACTTTTGAGATCCAGTTTATGACTTTTATTTACCCTGTTTCAGAAGGTATAAGAAATTAATTCAACTGTATTGTCATTAATATATTTCACCCTTTGTTCATTTTAAAGACCAGAACTTATTTTTAATCCTATTTTGCAGACCTCTAGCAAAGTCTGTGCTGTTATTTTATGTGGCAGACAACTACCTTTTATTCTTTCAAGCACAAAATTTAGATAAAATGGAAATAGGAACCAATCATGTGCAAAAATAAGATATGTACCACTATGAATCTGAATCAGAATTGCAATGCATAGTTGTGCATGGGACTGGAACAGAACTGCTGGGGTTCAGGGCAGAAACTAGGAGACACAATAGGTATTTTAAATCTTTTGGTTTGAAACCTTATGAAGATCTCTCAGTTGAATGTTAGTGTACAGTGTAAATCTTAACCTTAAAAACAAATGCTCAGCCATTAAAAAGAATTCATTTGAATCTGTTCTAATGAGATGGATGAAACTAGAACCTATTATACAGAGTGAAGTAAGCCAGAAAGAAAAACACCAATACAGTATATTGACACATATATATGGAATTAGAAAGATGGCAATGATGACCCTGTATGCGAGACAGCAAAAGAGGCACAGATGTATAGAACAGACTTTTGGACTCTGTGGGAGAGGGAGAGGGTGGGATGATTTGGGAGAATGGCATTGAAACATGTATACTATCATGTAAGAATGAAGCACCAGCCTATGTTCGATACAGGATTCAGGATGCTTGGGGCTGGTGCACGGGGATGATCCAGAGAGAGGATATGGGGTGGGATGTGGGAGGGGGATTCAGGATTGGGAGCTCATATACACCCGTGGTGGATTCATGTCAATGTACGGCAAAACCAATACGGTATTGTAAAGTAAATTAAAGTAAAAATTAAAAAAAAAATAAAAAAAATAAACAAAACAAACAAAAAAAATGCTAGAATCTCATAACCACCGAGAGGCAGGTTTATCCACTGCACTTTCCTGGGATGCTGGAGTGAATAAGGACCTTCTACAGGTGGGCTTTGCCTAGGTCACATGCCAACTTGGGAGGTAGATCTGCAGAACTGCCAGGGATAAGACCCTCGACACACCAGGCTAAAGTGTGGTGCTGTAGTGAGGAGTGTGGGAGTTCAGACAGGGTAAGCAGACACAGAAGGATGGTTGTAGAGGAAGGCAAACATATATGTTCCCCCCACAGAACTACTATTCATTTCTAGCAGTACTGTAATGCCTTCTATGTATTTACCATTTTGTATATTTGATTTTAGCATTCTATTATATAGAAGGAAATGCTATATTATAGAAATGAAACAATGATGTTTGAAAATATCTTAGAAATAATGTATTAGAAAAATAATGTATATGCAAATGTGTGTAAATTTTTATTCAGAAAATATTTAACATTGCTTTTTATTTATTTTTTGATCTTGCCTGCTTATTTGTGAACAAAACAACAGCTTTTTGCTTGCACTGAACTTTTATTTGTGAGGGTTTTTAATTAAATTTCTTATTCCTGCTATATACTTATTAATATGAGTATGAGAGACTTATTAATATGGTGAAACACAAGCTGGAATCAAGATTGCCGGGAGAAATATCAATAACCTCAGATATGCAGATGACACCACCCTTATGGCATTAACCCTTACCTGGATATTTAAGAAATCCAGTCATCCTTTCATGTTCTGCAAGATGTCTTGCTGCAGAGAACCATCCTTCCCACTTAGACTTAGGAGAGTCACAGATGCCCTCCTTGTTTTATCAATGACAAGTCCAGACACAGACCCTTGAAATTCCCATTCTTTGCCATATTAATAATTAGCTGAACTGCTGTCATCACTGATCAATTAGAACAAAATGCTTGTTAATTGGATTTTGGTTAAGCTTCTCTCTTTACTTCAGGCTCCTAAACTTTGGCCCACCTTCAGCCTGAGCCAGTATACAACCCTGAGAATGGACTAGTCTTACACCACCTCCCTACCTGTGGTTCTTTCTAGCTTTGTTTACTTCTCTCTATAAAAGAAAAACTATTTTTTTCCTCCTAACTTCAAGATGCTGGCAAATCTTATCACAGCCCACCAATTGTAATCATCCCCCTCTATTATGACAGTCATGTCTTGCGTGTCTGCCCCAGACGTGTCTTCTTCTCCTTCAGTCGCTCAGTCATGTCCAACAATACTTTGTTACCCTAAAGACTGCAGCACTCCAGGCTTCCCTGTCCTTCACTACCTCCTGGAGCTTCCTCAAAGTCATGTCCATTGAGTCATTGAGCCATCCAACCATCTCATCCTCTGTCACCCCCTACTCTTCCTGCCTTCAATCCTTCCCAGCATCAGGGTCTTTTCCAGTGAGTCCATTCTTTGCATCAGGTGGCCAAAGTATTGAAACTTCAGCTTTAGCATCAGTTCTTCCAATGAATATTCAGGGTTGATTTCCTATAGGGTTGACCTTGCAATGCAAGGGACTCTCAAGAGTCTTCTCCACCACCACAGTTCAGAAGCATCAATTCTTTAAGCCCTCAGCCTTCTTTATGATCCAACTCTTACATCTGTACGTGACTATGGGAAAAACCACAGCCTTGACTAGGTGGACCTTTGTTGGCAAAGTGATGTCTCTGCTTTTTAATACACATCTAGGTTTATCATAGCTTATCTTCCAAGGAGCAAGCACATTTTAATTTCATGGCTGCAGTCACCATCTGCAGTGATTTTGGAGCCCAAGAAAATAAAGTCTGTCACTGTTTCCATTTATCTCATTATTCCCTTCTTCTCCTACCTTCAATCTTTCCCAGCATCAGGGTCTTTTCCAATGAGTCAATACTTTGCATCAGGTGGCCAAAGTATTGGAGCTTCAGCATTAGTCCTTCCAATGAATATTCAGAACTGATTTCCTTTAGGATTGATTGGTTTGGTATCCCTGCAGTCCAAGGGACTCTCAAGAGTCTTCTCCAACACCACAGTTTAAAAGCATCAATTCTTTGGCACTCAGCTTTCTTTATGGTCCAACTCTTACATCTATAGATCACTACCGGGAAAAACATAATTTTGACTAGATAGACCTTTTTCAGCAACATACTGTCTCTGCTTTTTAATATGCTGTCTAGGTTGGTCATAACTTTTCTTCCAAAGAGCAAGCATCTTTTAGTTCTATGGCTGCACTTGCTTTTGTCTATAATGGCAAATAATATTGTCAACAGTGTTCCCTTTTTGGTAAACATTTTAGTACCTGTATCTGGAACTACTATATTTTTACTCTGACATTTGTAATGACTTTTAAATACATCTGCTTTTTCCAAGCCAAACACTGAGGTCCACTCAGAGAAGTACAGTGACTTCACGAGGTTGTTTGAAATTTTTAAATGATTCTGTTCAATGATTGAATTAAATTCAAGAATCAAATATAAGACATCTTAATTATCTGAGGGAAACACAATAGTATCTAAACATTTAGTTTAAACATCAGATTACTAAACTTCTTTCTGTGGTGTCTTACCATGGTGAAACTGAGTCTTCAGTGATGACTAAGGTAACAGAGAAAAACAATGTAGAAAAGAAAACAGAGGTGACAGCTTGCAGTCTGAGTGGAAGTTTAAGTGGTTCTGCACTGATAATTCTTAAGAATACTTTTTAAAGTTGTTTTGGTTTAGTCATGTCCACTCTTTGTGACCCCAACTGTAGCCCACCAGTATCCTCTGTCCATTGGATTCTCCAAGCAAGAATACTGGGGTGGGTTGCTATGCCCCCCTCAAGGGGATCTTCCTGACCCAAGGATCGAACTCTTGTCTCTTATGTCTCCTGCATTGGCAGGCGGGGTTTTTACCACTAGCGGCACCTGGGAAGCCCTAAAAAAAAAATTAAATCTAAAGAATTCTGTAAGCAGAGATGTTTTGGGAATCTGTGAAATAGAATGTTACATGTAAACAGATTTTTAATAGATGATTATTTTACAACCAACTTAAAATAAAAATAAATTTTCTTAATATTAAGTTAGTGGCTACTATTTTATATTTAAATTCAATAAATATGCCTTTTAAAATAAATTGGCAGCACCTATACAAACAACTGTGACAATATTTCTATAGGTAGATACTGTGTGATATGAGTCATGTATACCATAGTCACACACATGCACACACACACAGAATGATTCAATGTCATTTGTGGCCTCTGAGACTCCTAGACAATGGAGAAATAAGGCATGGCTAGGAAAATACCACACTGTCTGCAAAACTAAGGAGTTAAGGTAATTCTAAACACAAAAGATATTTTTCTCTGGTTCTGC
Organism: Cephalophus harveyi; assembly: GCA_006410635.1. NCBI lineage: Eukaryota > Metazoa > Chordata > Mammalia > Artiodactyla > Bovidae > Cephalophus > Cephalophus harveyi. The sequence goes on along the minus strand of SJYT01010635.1, from coordinate 163,088 downwards.
TCCTACTTGCTTTATGAGGATTACTGCCCCCTATTAAACACATCTCAAAAACCCAGACAATTCTAGGAATCGAAATCATCTCATGCATCAATTTCTATGGGTATTTTGTGGCAAGTATCAATTTCCCCGCCTACTCTACCTGTGGTTTTCTATGTCCGGAGTCATGCTAAAGCACTGGCACCTGGCAACTTGGGAACTCCACAGCACTGCTGCCCAGGGGACTGTCTGTGCAGATTCCACTGGTGTCTAAAACTCAGTGATGTCTGTGCAAAGGGCACACTCCTTAACAATTTTTAAAGCTTTGGCATGGTTGCCAGTCCTACTAAGGTCAACAGCTGAAATGCATGCTCACTTTGTACTCAAAATCCCATGAGGATGCTATTAATAATAACATCTGCCTTTTTTTTTTAATATCTTATTCATTAAAGGCAAACCCATGTCTCTAAGACTGAGGCACTAGGACACTTGATATAAGCTGAAAGGAAACTTGAGTAACGAGCCCTGTATTTAGTATTACTCCCCCACTCTAAGCTGTATCTTATCTTTACCTTTGATGCATAACATAGTGCTCAGCTGCTTTTCCCTTGAGATGAAATGTTTTCTGGAATGAGCTCTCTCTTTCTTGCTATCTTTCTTTCTCTCTCATGTATATACAGACACAGAAATACACATATACAAGAACATATATGTGCATAGCCCTCTGGGCAAACACAAAATGCCTATATAGTATGCCTGTGTCTCAGAAAAAGTACGTCAAGCTTCCGTTTAGGCAAATATGTACACACACACACACACACACACACACACACACACATGTTGTTGGCTTAGTCAGCAAGTTCTGTTCTACTCTTGTGACCCCATGGACTGCAACCCATCAGGCTCTTCTGTCCATGGGATATACCAGGCAAGAATACTAGAGTGAGTTGCCATTTACTTTTCCAGGGATTCTTCCTGACCCAGGGATTGAATCCAGGTCTCCAGCGTTGCAGGTGGTCTTCTGCATTGTAGATGGATCCTTTACAAACTGAACCATCAGGGGAGTCCAAGATATATATATATATATATATGTGTGTGTGTGTGTGCGCGTATGTGTGTATATGTTTAAATTGCAAAACCAATCACTCTAAACTTTTGGCAACCTGTGAATGTGAAAATGTGTGTGGGGAGGGCTGTGTCTTGCTTCACTACTAGGTATTGGACTGGCTGCTTGCTCCTTTACCCCTCAGTGCTTCTGTCGTGAGGACCGTCATAATGGAATTTTCAGTTCAGAAAACATGTAAAACCACATGTTTTCTGAGTGCAATGAAGTAGTAGTGATGAAGAAGAAATATTGTCTGTATTCTAAGACATCAATGAATTTTATTAAAGAAAAATAAATATTAAAAGCGAAATAGGTTTAAAAGAAAAAAATAGAAATGTGTTTTTCACCTGAGAACAGCATGTTGAGGATGCTTAAAAAAAAAAAAAGATATTATAAACCTTTATTGGTATGTGAGAGACATCTATTAAAGCCAATGTCATAGTGTCAATTAGACATGATTGTGCATTATGTCAGGGGTGCATATTGGGAAAACATAAAAATCAGGCATTTCCTGTCCTCCTCAGAAAACTGTTTAATGAAACCATAGGTCTGCTTTTGTTACCATCAGGTTAGAACATTTTTCTGTTTTATTCTACTAAAGATTTTGCCATATACACAAAAATTGAATTTAATTATAAAATAAATTTAATTACCAGTGTTGCCTGATGATAAACATATTTGACTTGTGGTTTTATATATTTCACCTTGACACCACTCATTGAATAATTAATATCATTGATTTTGTCACAACTTCCGCCTGCTCCATGAGCAAATTAATTGCCTCTATTAGGAAGCTGACATAGGATAGCAGAGCTGTCATAAATGTTCTAGCTTGTGTTGTTGTCCAACATGTTTTATTCAGGCTTCTTTAATCCGGGTCAGCTTCATTTGGGGTCACTGCTCCTGTCTGTGATTCTGCCATGTGACGGCTCTGATGAGTAGATTTCAGACTGGAGGGCTAGGGCTCATTCCTGCTAATAACTTGAATAATTGCTCCAGGCACATTTTAAATGAACTACTCAAAGTGTTCATCTTAATTCTGTCTCCAGCAGTCATCTGACTTTGTGCCTCTGATTATCAGTTTTTCCATGGATAAAATGAAAATAAGGAAAAAATACCAGTTTTCTATCAAATGTGTCAGTCTTCCTTTTGTAATTTTTTTTCCCTTAGGTGTCTAAACTTGAAACATCTTTCAGTATCTCATCATGAGAAATACTTTTTATGTTCATATAATTTTAATGTTTTCATTTATTTCTCCTCTAGAATTAATTCCTTACATGGAATTAATTGTTTCATGGGGTATAAGATTAAAATATAAGTTGATATGGTTTCAAGAGTAGTTAAAATTGATCCTGCACCTACTCTGTTCCTGCACACAGCCCTGGAGCACTACACTTGGGAGTCCCACTTGCCCCTAGATTGCTTTTAGGTAAATTAGCATGCATCTTCAAAATTCAATTTTACAGTAAATATGAGTACATAGGAGCACATTTAATTTTCTGTTCTGGTCAAATGTTAGGTATGCCAGCTTTCTGCTTTGGCTCTGGATGTGGGAATACGGCAGTGGGTGACCTCTTTCCTGAAGCCAGGCAGTTCACTTCTTATCTGGCAAAAATAACAACAGCTGTGATCCACAGCCTCTGACAGGAGGTCAGTCTGATAATCTGCCATGATATGAAGTTCTATCTTTTCCATAAAGATAGTCTTTCCAGGACTTAGTCTTGCAATCACAGGTAAGTCTTAGAGGAGTTTTTTTCAAAAGGTGGTTGATCAGAAGCTCTGAATTCTCTGAGATATGCACAATGATTTCTGCAAGGATTATTCAGCTGGTGATATGTTTTCTACCTTCTGCTTCACAATGCTCTCATTCCTAAACCAATTATGAGGGATTACTCTACTGTCACCTGAAATTTGCCCCAATTCTATGGGGGAAGGGAGTCACACCTTTCTTATATGACCAAATGAGTTATACTCTGGTAAAAGTTTAAGTTAAAGAAATTCTCTCCAATGATACACATTTGGAATATCTAAAATGAAAGACTAGCTCTCACATCAAGTAATGCAAGGAGCCTGATATATCATGTGATGAAAGATATTTTCACAAGCTGAGGTGTAGCGTAGTCATTCTGTCTACCTGAATTTTTTACACCAACTAAAGCAGCCCATTTGTGGTCTGTCAGGCATATGTTATACATCTGCTTTAATTATTAAAGATAAAAAGAAATATTGGCCAGAAATAACATCTGTGTTAAAAGTAAGATTTGCATATCTATGCATAAAATAGATACCTAATGAGAACATACTTGTATAGCACAGGGAACTCCACTCAATGCAAAATGACTTGCATGGGAAGGAGGTCCAAATGAGAGAGGGGGTATATGTATATGTATGGCTGGATCCATGCTGCTGTACAGTGGAAAATAACACCACATTGTAAAGCAACTATACTCCATTAAAAATTAATTAAAAAAAAGATGAAATTTCTCCCTTCCTGGGACACCAATGCTATTACTCCTTAGATAGTAAGACTCCCTATCAAGGTGCCAAGGTCATATTGACTCACTGTGTACATGCTGGTCTCTTTTTACCAAAAAAAAAAAAAAAGATTGAAGGAATGTATTCCTGAGTTGTTTGATGTTCTTTGTTCCAACAAGTTATAAAGATGGGGTGAAAACCTGGAAAACATACTTCTCTGGAGTAATTTTTCAGAGCTACCTGAGAGACTGTCTTCTGAGCTATATCCCTCAGTTTGATTAAAATAAAACTCTTTTCTATTTCTATTGCATGTGTGCAAAGTCACTTCAGTCATGTCCAACTCTTTGTGACCCTATGGACAATAGCTTGTCAGTCTTCTCTGTCCATGGGATTCTCCAGGCAAGATTGGATTGCCATTTCCTCCTCCAGGGGATCTTCCCATCCCAGGGATTGAACCCAGGTATCTTGTGTCTCCTGGACTGGCAGGCGGGTTAGTTACTACTAGTGCTACAAGGAAAGCCCATTCCTATTATCGATTGTTTATTGTATTGATTATTTTTGTGGACACATGCAACTTTTGACTTCATGTGGATTGAAATGCTGGACTATTTATAGCCAAATGAGATTTTTAAAAATCTGGTTTGTACTAGCTTTCAAAAACCTCTGAACAAAGCTGTCTGGTAAAAGATAGTTTGGAAAAATGCATTTTGGATTCTATTGTCTCCCACTCAAAATTTTAGAATTTAAACTCCGGTATGTTGAGTAAAAAGAAGCAAAAGAAAGGGCTGGAAAGAGCAATGGATTACCAAGCTGGTATAAGATCGTTTCCTCAACCAGCAGCATGATGGAGGCTGTCTGCTCCATCTACCTAGTCTCCAGTAGGAACAGAGAAAATGCTGAGATTGTCAGGGACTGAGAGAGCCAACAGGGATAATGAAATGAAATAAGCCTTTTCAAAACTGCTTATTCTGTGGAAAGCATCAATTTAAGAGGTTCTTACATGCGTGAAAGCAGAAAGTAAGGGAGGATGAGTACAGATTCATACTCTGTGTTCAGGCCTTTGAAAGGCTATCCAGTGTGGAATGTCTCCCAATAATACTCTAATAGCCAGGGGTCTTTGGCTTCCTCTCCCACCTTGGGGAGGCCCAGGTAAGGTAGTGGGTGCAGATGTGGCACCATTCTCCCAACCACCCCCTCACTTGGACAAACAGAAGTCTCCTGTTTTGTGAACCAAACTGACTCTGTGAGAAGACCATCAAGAAATCTCTTCTTCATCATGCAAGTTAAATATGCAGACAACAGGAAAGAAAAAAATAATAAAACCTTGAAAAATTAATCAGACATGAGTACATGGCTTCAGTCATCAACACAACTCTGAGAAAACAGAAATTGTATGTGGAGCTTGAATCTAAATTGTTTGGTGTTTGTCAATAACTGTTACAATAGGCCCAATTTCAATGCTTCAGGAAAAGGCATTTCACAGTTAAAGTGGTTCTGGACAATCATGTGATCTTCCATATGAGATATTAGATTCAACTTTTCTACAGATTCTAGTGGAATGTTCACTTAGGTACAGTTAACGTTCTTAAAGTTGTTGTCTATCACATCCTTTTCCTCATCGATGGTCTTAATATTTTACATTGCCATCTGTTTATTGACATAACCCTAAAGAGCATACATGCCTAAGTTCATGTTCAATCTGCAATTCAAGAAAAAGGACATTTCTACTCACTCTTACACTTTAGGTCTGACTACAACTTGCTTCAGAAAAGTTGAAAGACTGCAGCCCATGACTTATATAGAATAAATGCATCAAAGGAAAATATATTGCTTAATTAAGTCAAGCAAACAATGGAAATAGATCTGACTAAAAAATATGGAAAATTTGATGATGTAGCACTGCAATGAAGTGGCTTAGCAGCAGCAGCAGCACTGAAATAGGAAAGTCAAGTTTTGATATTGTGAAGAGGATTGTTCAGGTCAGTTCAGTCCAGTCTCTCAATCATGTCTGACTCTTTGCAGCTCCATGAACTGCAGCACACCAGGCCTCCTTGTCCATCACCAACTCCCGGAGTCCACCCAAACCCATGTCCATTGAGTCAGTGATACCATCCAACCATCTCATCCTCTGTCATCCCCTTCTCCTCCTGCCCTCAATCTTTCCCAGCATCAGTGTCTTTTCAAGTGAGTCAGCTCTTCATATCAGGTGGCCAAAGTATCGGAGTTTCAGCTTTGATATCAGTCCTTCCAATGAACACCCAGGACTAATCTCCTTTAGGATGGACTGGTTGGATCTCCTTGCAGTCCAAGGGACTCTCAAGAGTCTTTTTCAACACCACAGTTTAAAACCAGCAATTCTTCAGCACTCAGCTTTCTTTATAGTCCAACTCTCACATCCATACATGACCACTGGAAAAACCATAGCCTTGACTAGACGGACCTTTGTTGACAAAGTAATGTCTCTGCTTTTGAATATGCTGTCTAGGTTGGTCATAATTTTGTCAAAACAAGACATTGAAATAAAACAATCTAATGTAGCAGTTGGGTTTCCCTGGTGGTTCAGATGGTAAAAAATATCTGCCTGCTATGCAGGAGACCTGAATTTGATCCCTGGGTCAGGAGCATCCCCTAAAGAAGGGAATGGAAACCCACTTCAATATTCTTCCAGGAGAATCCCATGGACAGAGGAGACTGGCAGGCTACAGTGCATGGGGTCACAAAGAGTTGGATGTGATTGAGTGACAAATACTTTCAGCTTTTCAATGTAGCCATATTACTTAGGCTCTTTTGTTGGCAGATAAATACTTACTAAAATTGACTTAAGTAGAAAGAGAAATTTATTAGTATATAGAATTCAAGGATCGATTTATCAGCAAAATAACAGGAAGGAGAAGAATGCAGCTGACTGGTAAGAAAAAATGGTAATTGGGTACTGATGTGATGTTGATAGAGAAAGCTTAAAGTAACAAATCGGTATTTGAATAGCTAAATAAATTAAGGTGCAATGATTTGCCAAAACATGAGTCAGACATCTCACAATATCTTGCCAGTATTTCTCTCAGAATATGTGCTTCCTTTCATTTCAGTACACAATGGCTTCCTCTACATGGTGGCCAGAATACCCACATGGTTGATCATCCATAGTGTTCACATTTTGCAATTCACAGTTTATATCATTAAAGAAAGACTTTTATAATGATTTCTTTGTTGCCAAAGAAATCCATGGAAAGGATAGATTAGCTCTACAAGAATCGAATTATCTCTAGACAAATGTACTGTGTGAATTAGGTGGTGGTCTAATTTGAGTCAGGTGCACATTCCTTGAAAACAACACCAGCAACACCAGCTGTGTTCAGTCACTTAAGAACATGCCTGTTCCCACAGTGATCCTGGTACTACAGGGTAGAGTGTAAGTAGAAAGGCAGGTCCTGTGTTAAAGGAATAGGGTTCTGGAAGACATTCTTAAAATATGCTCTTTATAATTGGATTATAGAGGGTAAACTATGATGATATATTATTATGAAAGGAAATATGCTCATAAGGAAGTTAGCTCACGTCAGGTCTGATCTTGCTTTGGTTTTCCCACCACCATGGATTCCCAGTAACATGGATTCTATAATCCTATCTCATTCAGAATTCCTAGGGGGTTTGTTGAAACGGCCAGTGTAAAAACAAAGTGCATACTCAGTTGCTTCAGCTGTGTCTGATTCTTTGCAACCCCATGGACTGTAGCCCACCAGGCTCCTCTGCCCATAAGGATTCTCCAGGTAAGAATACTGGAGTGGGTTGCCATGCTCTCCTCCTGGGAATTTTCCAGACCCAGGAATTGAACCCATGTCTCTTATGTTTCCTGCATTGGCAGGTGGGTTCTTTACCACTAGTACCACTTGGAAAGCAAAAAAATGATATTAGAAAAACCTAAATATTAGATAATAAATGTCTCTCCATGTTTTGGAGTCATGAACAGCTATTGACTGAATAGTTTCCAAAGTTTTCTAGATAAAGTAAATTTTCAGCCAGGAAGTATAAATTTTCTTATATCTAATCAGAGTGTGAGAATTGCCAGAGCATCTCATCCACATAAGTGATTCATTCTCAAAGGACCATTTAGCCTCAGGTCTCCCAAGATGGACCTAGATATTTTCTAAATTTAGACCATAGACCTTAGGATTCTTTCTCCTTAGGATGCTCTTACATCTTCTCCATTGCTTAAGAGCGTAGGATAAGAAAACTTCCTTCAGTGAAAGAGAATCAGAATATTCTTGAATATTCATTTTGTCCTATATTCATTTAGTATTATTCTTCAATAGCTAATATAAGTTTCTTTATCATGAAACAATGCCAAAGATAAATTAAACTCAATATTCAAAGTAAAAACTCTTGTGAAACAACATTTGAAATACACTAGTTGCTATAAAATGATCTTCAAGATTTATATTTACATAAATCATCCAAGGATAATTTAAAACTGCTTACAATTTTGTCTGTTCTTTCATGTGATAATAAATAAGTAGCATAGCCAGAATTTAAAACTTGGAACTTAGAACTATTTCTTCTAAATCAATGCACTTTTCAAACCTTGTGCCAATTTACATTCTTAAACCCCTGTTTGGAGGGAAGGGGCATGTTTTCTTTCCTACGTTCTGACTTAATCTCCCCAGTATCAGAGTCAAGTATTGTTCTTTATAAGCACTGGCAGTAAGCCTTCTTACTCACAGCATCTCCGCTCCACAGGATACACCTGTGCTTTGTTCATGGGGAAAGAGTGGTGAGAATTTTAGGATTCATAAGGTGCAGGCTATAGATACTCTATGCTCTGTTTATTTACCAGTTGAATAAGGAATAAGGATAGCTTGTTATATTATTAAAGCTAGCTTATTATTATCAATGATATTCTTTGCACAATGCTGAGACAAGGGTTTTATTGAAAATCAATGCCAAAACAGCTTCTGTAGGTGAATTGAAGCTGCTGAGTCAATCTTAGAAGGTTACAAAGTCACAGTGCTACTAAAACACCTGCTAATCAAATTTAAATTCAAAATCAGATTATGCAAATGTGTGAACTTCTGATGTACTCTTCAAGTATTTGGTTTGCATTCTTATTTTAGCACTAATTTTATTCTTCCCTCTCTGTGCAGTGGTACTCTTTGCATAGGTATTTAAAATTTTTTCTTTTCTGTTCTGGTGAGAAAGTTTCCAGATGGTTTCTTCAATCATTGTTATCTCATTAGGGAACTAACATTTTAGTAATAACAATTGTTACCTGCCATGAATAATTGGAGATGTGTGTGGATGTCGTTAGCTACACTAATGAAAGAGTTTAGATATTTCAGGTGACTGGGAAATGAAATTTACTTAATCAGACACTTGGTATTGTCAAGATTGAAAAAGTGTTGAAAAATAATGTTATCTGGAGCTCAGAGGTTTGGCTTCAGATCTACAACGTTTTAAAAAAAAGATTTCTCAACATCAGTGCTATTTACAGGGTGAGCTAGATTGACTCATTGTTTTGGGGGGCTGTATTGTATGTTTAGGAGCTTTTCAGGTAACTCAGTGTTAAAGAGTCCACCTGTCAATGCAGGAAACACGGGCTTGATCCCTGGGTCAGAAATATCCCTTGGAGAAGGAAGTGGAAAATCACTCCAGTATGCTTGCCTGGAAAATTCCATGGATAGAAAAGCCTTGCAGACTACAGTCCATGGGATCACAGAGAGTCAGATATGATTTAGAGACTAAACAACAGCAAAGCAACATTGTATATTTCATGATATCCTTGGTCTCTACCCACCAGATGTCAATAGCAAACTCTTGACCCAGTTGTGACAACCAAAAAGTTTCCATACATTACCAAATGTTTCCTGGATGATCAACATTGTCTCTGGTTGAAAGCCTGTAGTTTAAATCAGGCTTGATTGAAGGTACCTGGTAGTGACCCATGATTTGGGGAATGACTACACAGGACAGAACAAGCAGGGCACCACAATTTGTGTTTCAGGAAACACTCTAAAAGTGTAAGTGCTGGGAGAATGGCATCGATCTCCCTCAAATATTCATGGTGGCCAGGGGTCTGAACCATCGGTAGACTAGTAGCTGTCAGGACCCACTGTATGTGACAAAGAGAAGTAATGGTAACGCTAATCAGGCTCCAGAGTCTACGCAACAGGAGCTTGGAGGTCAGCCTAGGTGTCACCCTGTGGAGTTTCCCTTTCAGAGCTCATGATAAAATATGCAGAGGAACTATTTTCAATTAAAAAGAAGCAGATGATGTGGCATTTTGAGTTTATGGGTCTAATTTATTCCAGTTATGCTTTGGGATCCCTCTCTTAAGAGCCATGAATCTTTATGCAGCATTTTAAAGCCATTGTCTAAAAGTTATTTAGTCTATGCCTATAACCTTGGTGGATGGAATTCACAAATGATTACATTGACAATACAACTAAATTCCAGAATATTTCAACCTTTACAGCTTATAAAAGGAGCAGTTAAATTCAGCCAAACAATGATATCAAAAATATAATGAAGACATAAAATTTAATGACAATTTAAATCTCAATGCATTCAAAATCATTTTCTAAGGGATGAAACAGAGAATAGTGAAGCCCTGAAAATGGTCAGATCACAAAAGTTCAAAACAGAGAGCTGAGCTCAGGTTATCCATATAAGACCGCACTCAGCCCTAGGAACACATTCTCTGACCCCTTTATCTGCTCTTCTCTCAAGATAAGGAGAAATAGAATAAAACTTGACTTTTTTTTCTTTATTCTAGTTCAAAGGTAAGAAGGGTTTCATATTAACTTATTTGGAATAAAAAGAGATACATAGCTATACATGAATAGAATGAAAAGAAATAAAAAATTACTGGAAGGGAACATTAAAAAAAAGAAGCACCTACAATTTATTTTTCTTAAGTGTAAGCACAGTAAGTAACAACCTGAGAAATATTCAAAGTTAGGCAGATGAAAATGAAATACTTTTATTTAAAGTGAAAGACTAGACTACAGGACTTGATTTAGGTATTTCCAAAATGGGCTTTACAAGCAACCTAGTATTAAGAAGTTCACTCTCCAAGGGCAGAAGACCACAGAGACAGAACTTTTACCATTAATCTTATCCAAGGCCCATTGAAAACACAGGACATCTTTTCCCCTACTAAGTGTATATTTTATTGCAGCTACATTTTAAAATACAAAGCTGTGAATGAATTTTGCTGACTATTATCATGCTGGTTTTTGCACATGAATATGAGTATGCTTTATCCATTCCCAAGACACACAGTTGCTGAAACATGCTCATTTTAATATAGCATGACATGGAACCATACAAAACATAATATACAACAACAATGAGTAGGCAAATATTAATGGAAAATATAAAGGAAAAGGAAAGTACTAAATATACCATATATGTGCTCACTGGCTTCAGTCGTGTCTGACTCTTTGCGACCCCATGGACTGTAGCCTGCCAAGCTCCTCTGTCCATGGGTTTCCTGAGGCAAGAATACTGGAGTGAGTTGCCATTTCCTCTGCCAGGGGATCGTCCCAACCCAGGGATCAAACTTGCATCTCGTGGCTCCTGTATTGCAGGCGGATTCTTTACTACTGAGACACCAGGGAAGCCCTATTACAGCATATGGTGGTCGTGGTGGTGGTTTAGTCGCTAAGTCGTGTCCGACTCTTGCTACCCCATGGACTGTAGCCTGCCAGCCTCCTCTGTCCATGGGGATTCTCTAGGCAAGAATACTGGAGTGGGTTGCCAGTTCCTTCTCCATAGTGTCACGTATATGACATACACACAGATAGATGGACTTCGCTGGTGGCTCAGTGGTAAAGAATCCACCTGCAATGCAAGAGAGGAAGGTTTGATTCCTGGGTTGAGAAGATTCTTTGGAAAAGAAATGGCAATGCACTCTTAGTATTCTTGTCTGGAGAATCCCATGGACAGAGGAGCCTGGCTGGCTATAGTCCATTCAGTCACAAAGATTCAGACATGACTTAGCAACTAAAGAACAACAACAGCAGCAGATGGTTAGACAGATAGATAAATGGACCACTTGCTTGGAGAGAGTAAACAAAAAAGGAAGAAAAAGACCAATAATCCCCAACTAATGGGCACTCTTGCACTTAGATGGAACCTTTCGGAGCAATGGTGAGTATGTTACCCTTCTCAGTCTTCTGGCTAACCCCCATTAACCCAATAATGCTGGAAACCTAAGGGAGAAGCAGTCTTGGACAAGTAACTCAGAAAGTTGTCCTTTCATTAATACCTATGAGAGATCTAAGCAGGGAACAAAAATGCGTAAAATGTGTATCATATATCAGATTGTCTAAAACCAGTTTTGACAGTTGTATCATGTCAAAGCGAGATGTCTAAAGTAACTCAGCCTGGGTAAGCTCAGATGTGTCTTTACTAAATTGTTTTTGTTAAACAGGTTTTACTAAACTGATTCTGGTTACTTGGGTTTATGAACTACTTAAATCCAGTAGAGTTTAAAAGACTCAAGAGAAAAATATTTATATTCCACAAATTTTTTCTTATCATTGCAATAAATTTAAATGTGCAACTGTTTAAAATTTAATTTAAAAAATTTCAAATATATATGTATATTTTTTACTTGACAGATTTTCACATTGAATTTATGGATCAGACAATACCACTTATACATTTCCTAGAGATAAGTACATATATCTGGATTACATATTAAATTAAAAAAATTTAGAGGTGAAACCTACAGACTGTATTTTGCTAATTTGTATATCTCCTATACATAAGACCTGACTTATTTATAGAATCTGACTGCAATGCAGGAGACCTGGGTTTGATCCCTGGGTCGGAAAGATCCCCTGGAGAAGGAAATGACAACCCACTTCAGCATTCTTGCCTGGAGAATCCCATGGACAGAGGAGTCTGGCAGGTTACAGTCCATGGGATCACAAGAATCAGACACGATTTAGTGACTAAACCACCACCACCATACATAAGACCAAAGTTTCTAATATTTTTTAAGTGGGGACTATGCAGATGGCTGGAGGGTTATGCTATTTACTAATAAATGGTCAGCTAGTCTAGCTCATCATAGATGCATATTATATTTGACACCTGAAAAATTTCAATGTGTGCATCAGCTAAGAGATATTGCAAGGAGATCCAACCAGTGCATCCTAAAGGAGATCAGTCCTGGGTGTTCATTGGAAGGACTGATGCTAAAGCTGAAACTCCAATACTCTGGCCACCTGATGCGAAGAGCTGACTCATTGGAAAAGACCCTGATGCTGGGAGGGATTGGGGGCAGGAAGAGAAGGGGATGACAGAGGATGAGATGGCTGGATGGCATCACCGACTCGATGGACATGAGTTTGAGATATGAAAATATCACTAAGAAAAAAGTTAATTTTTCAGACATCAAAATAAAATTGTTAATCTGATTGACATAAGGCTAGGATTTTGAATGAAAATCTCCCTATAGCTATCACTTTGCTATGTAAATCAATAGCAAACAACCAAAGGCTCATGTTTTCAAGATATTATTAAAACAGACAAAAATTGATATAATCAATTCTTCCCTCCTATATCTGTTTATTGCAAAACTTTATTTTTTACAATTGCTTCCATTTCAACATTTACAAGGACAACTCTGGGAGTTGGTGATGGACAGGGAGGCCTGGCGTGCTGTGATTCATGGGGTCGCAAAGAGCTGGACACGACTGAGCTACTGAACTGAACTGAAGAGATATTTACTCTCTTGCTGTCTTCACTAGACAATTTGTCAACAGTGGCTTGTGCAATTCCAGCTGACAGACACTTAGTAGGTCAGTGGCCTTGTGACTAAGGATTCTGCCTCTACAAATAGACTGTTCTTCTACTTTATTAACTATGGATCCCTGAACAAGTTTTGTGACTTCCATTCCTTAGTTTTCCTGCCAGTAAAACATTAGTTGTATCATAGCCATCACTGATATTAAAAAACTGATATGATGACTTAATACATGTAAAAGTTTTGTAATAGTGCCTGACATATCATAAATAGTAAATACCAGCTATTGGGTTAGGGAAGAATCTAATACTATGATCAGAGAAGAAGAGAAAAAGGATTTAGACCTTATCTGTACTCTGATAATGCTCTTAAAGTGAGAAATGTGGACAATTTTCCAATCATAAAGGAAATTGCAGCTATGAATCGATAGTAACCCTGACAGTGGCTTGAAACTCCATTTGAAACAAAAAGAGATTTACTGCTTTTGGGTGAAGCAGTAATTCAAAGAAATGGGTTGTTGGATACTATTTAGGTACTTCTTGTCATGTATCAGAATAACCTCTATCATGGGTTAAGTGGCCTGTTTTTACCTAAATAAGCATTGTCTCAGATTCTGAGTATTTCCAGCACACATTTAAAAATGTCTTTCAAAACTGGACTCAGAAGGACTGATGTGGATTTAAGCATCTTTGATTCTGATTAATAGAGTTTATATGTAGATATACATGTATAGAGAGAGTCTAAATGTATAAATACTTTTCCCTTATAGAATTTGATTTCAAAATATTTGTCAAATGAATTTGTCTATCAAAAAGTTGTATATGTTGATGAGGATATTTTAAGGACGAGGAAAGAGCATATAGTTTGGCCTCTAAGTTTTCTGCTTGAGTAGTAGGAAAACTTATAGCTCTTAAAGTGTAATATGTATTGATATTCCAACACAAACTATTGGAAAATGACTGATTTTTACTTCTATACTGCATTATTCTCCTATGGCTATTGTAACAAATTACCACAAACTGGGTGTCTTAAAACAACAGAAATGTATTCTCTTACAGTTTTGGCATCCAGAAATCTGACATGTGGTTTATAGGAGACAAAACAAGCTGCTGTCAAGTCTGAGCATCCTCTGGAGGCTCCAGGAAAGAATCTGTCTTACCTTTTCCAGCATGTAGAGCTCCACTCCTTGGCTCATAGTACCTTCCCCCATCTTCAAAGTCAGGACCATAGATAGCATCTCTTCTCTTGGACTCTGCTTCCTTCTGCTTCTTTCTCATGACTTCTTCTCTTCTACTTGTAGTCCACTTTCCTTCTGGCTTCTTCTTAAAAAATACTTATCATGTCATTTAGGAACTTCCGGAGGATAACCTCTCCATCTCAATATTTCTAACTTAATCACATCATAAAGACCCTTTTGGCATATAAGACTTACAGAATCTAGGATTAGGACCTAGATATTTTGTTTGGGAGTAGGAAGTGGTGCTATTTAGCTTATCACCAATATGAAAATATCACTAAGAAAAAAGTTAATTTTTCAGACATCAAAATAAAATTGTTAATCTGATTGACATAGGGCTAGGATTTTGAATGAAAGCCTCCCTATAGCTATCACTTTGCTATATAAATCAATAGCAAACAAACAAAAGCTCATGTTTTCAAGATATTATTAAAACAGGCAAAAATTGATATAATCAATTCTGCCTTCCTATATCTGTTTACTGCAAAACTTTATTTTTTACAGTTGCTTCCATTTCAACATTTGCATGGACAACTGTAGCAGTAAAAAATTTATCAAATTTGTGATCATATCCTAATATATACCTAAATTCTTAGGAACTGTCATTTTATATTTGCAAACATTCACTCTGTTTAAACCTACTTTTGGGTGATTGACATGTTCACACATGTAAAACAGAATTTAGGTAATCAAGAGTTTTGCTTTCCAGGTGGTGCTAGTGGCAGAGGACTCTCCTGCCAATGCAGGAGACCTAAGAGACAGAGTTTCCCTGGGTCAGGAAAATCCCCAGGAGGGGGGCATGGGAATCCACTCCAGTATTCTTGCCTGGAGAACTCTGTGGATAGAGGAGCCTGGTGGGCTATAGTCCACAGATTCGCAAAGAGTCAGACACTACTGAAGTGACTTACCATGCATGCATGGAATCAAGAATTAGAGCATCAGGCAATCAGAAATAAAAGTTTGTAAATTAACCTTAAATAGGATGTTTGTAAGTGAATATTTTATTAGTCCTGGAATTCTGTGATAACAGAATACCATAGAGTGTGTGGCTTTAGACAACAAACATTTATTTCTCACATTTCTGGAGGCTGGAAGTCTGAAATCAGCTCCATGATCACCATGTTCAGATGTCAGAGTGGTCCGACTCAGTGAGAGCCTTCTACCCACTTTCCAGATCAGTACCTTCTTGCTGATTTCTCACATAGAGAGAGAGAGACCTCTGGTCTCTTCATCTGATAAAAGTACTAACCTCATAATGGGTGTTCCACCCCAAAGGCCTGATCTAAATATAAGTACCTCCAAAGCCCTTGCCTCTGTATATGACCACATTAGGGATTAAGGTTTCAACCTGTGGATTTACGGGGAACCCAAATATTTAGTCCATATTAAGTGGCAGGCAATCACTCTCTAAAAGCATTTGTTTTCAGAAAGTGTATTTTACCACACATCACTTAGGATACGTTGTTAGTATCTAAAATATTTGGGATCCATTATGTAGCCTTATGATGTTGCATCCAATTTGCATCATTTCTTGAATCTGCAAGAGTAGATTGATTTTTTCAACTTTTTAGAATTATTGTTTTGTTGTTGTTCAGTCACCCCGTGGTGTCTGAATATTTGTGACCCCATGGACTGCAACAGGTCAGGCCTCCCTGTCCCTCACCAACTCCCAAAGTTTACCCAAGTTCATGTCCATTGCCTCAGTGATGCCGTCCAGCCTTCTCATCCTCTGATGCTCTCTTCTCCTTCTGCCCTCAATCTTTCCCAGCATCAGGGATTTTCCCAATGAGTCACATGTTTGCATCAGACAACCAAGTTTCAATTTCAGCCTCAGTCCTCCCAGTGAGTGTTCAGGGTTGATTTCTCTTAAGATTGACTTGCTTGCTCTCCTTGCTGTCAAGGGAACTCTTAGGAATTTTCTCCAGCACCACAGTTCAAAGGCATCAATTCTTCAACTGATCTTTAATGATTGATTACTTCCAAAGAGTGATTAATGAATCATAAATAATGAGAAGATTAATAGAAACTTTATTCTTAAAGTTCAGAGAAGGTAAATAATTGAATATTTTTAATCACAGAGGAGAATATGTTGACTAATAATCAAGTTTGAAAATTGAAATGATATGCTACATCCCCCAAATGTAATATTATTTAAGTGGTAAAAGCTTAATAAATGTATTTTTGAGTGCCCTATATGAAAATGTGAAAAAAAAAAAAAAAAGCTCTTCATGAGGGGGCGTGATTTAGATTTATCTTATTGGTGGTTTTTTTCAGTGTTAGTAGCTTTGTCATCTAGAGTAATTACAGAGTATAACTAAGTGGGTGACTATTAGATGAACCATGATTTATTTTAACAAGGGGTAAATGTCTAGTTCTTAACAATTATCTTAAAATAGGTAATACCAATTGTGTTCTTCATAATACTCCATAAATACCCAGCCAACCCTTGTCAATTAATTTAATTTGCTTAGTAGAATTTAAATGACCTTCATAAAATATTCTGTAAATATTCTGCAGATGTATCTAGTCATGTTATAAATAAGGAGATTAATCAAGCTGTAATACAAAGGAAAATGAGTTTTCTTTTGTAGAATTTCACTTAATTGGAAAAGGTAAATAATACGTGGTAGAGAAGTATTAAAGCTCCTTATTAAAATAGGGTATCTATTGTGCTGCTTTGATTCATTTGGGGATGAAATCTATAAAGAAATGTATATGTAAGCAAACCCAGAATTTCTCCTTATATGATTCTAATGTTTTCTAGTTATCTAGCAATAGTGGCATGCATATATATGTATGCATGCATATATATGTATAATATATATGTCATGTTACTCTCTCTCTCTCTCTCTATATATATATATATATATATATATATATATATATATGACTCCTACCCAGGAGAGTGAAGTGGTAAAGAACACTCCTGCCAATGCAGGAGACATAAGAGATGCACATTTGATCCCTGGGTCGGGAAGATCCTCTGGGTAAGAGAATGGCCACCCACTCGAGTATTCTTGCCTGGAGAATCCCATGGACAGGAGAACCTGTCTTCAAAATTTAAATGAATTTACCAGTTGCCAGGGAATGGCAAGCCACTTCAGTATTCTTGCCTTGAGAACCCCATGAACACTATGAACAGGCAAAATGATAGGATACCAAAAGAAGAACTCCCCAGGTCATTAGGTGCTCAATATGCTACTGGAGATCAGTGGAGAAATAACTCCAGAAAGAATGAAGGGATGGAGCCAAAGCAAAAACAATACCCAGTTGTGCATGTGACTGGTGATAGAAGCAAGATCCGATGCTGTAAAGAGCAATATTGCATAGGAACCTGGAATGTCAGGTCCATGAATCAAGGCAAATTGGAAGTGGTCAAACAAGAGATGGCAAGAGTGAATGTTGACATTCTAGGAATCGGTGAACTAAAATGGACTGGAATGGGTGAATTTAACTCAGATGACCATTATATCTACTACTGTGGGCAGGAATCCCTCAGAAGAAATGGAGTAGCCATCATGGTCAACAAAAGAGTCCAAAATGCAGTACTTGGATGCACTCTCAAAAACGACAGAATGATCTCTGTTCAGTTCCAAGGCAAACCATTCAATAACACAGTTATCCAAGTCTATGACCCAACCAGTAACACTGAAGAAGCTGAAGCTGAATGGTTCTATGAAGACCTACAAGACCCTTTAGAACTAACACCCAAAAAAGATGTCCTTTTCATTACAGGGGACTGGAATGCTAAAGTAGGAAGTCAAGAAACACCTGGAGTAACAGGCAAATTTGGCCTTGGAATGCAGAATGAAGCAGGGCAAAGACTAATAGAGTTTTGCCAAGAAAATGCACTGGTCATAGCAAACACCCTCTTCCAACAACACAAGAGAAGACTCTACACATGGACATCACCAGATGGTCAACACC
>SJYT01010635.1:91535-144030 GCA_006410635.1 Cephalophus harveyi | reverse complement strand
AGATCAACCCTGGGATTTCTTTGGAAGGAATGATGCTAAAGCTGAAACTCCAGTACTTTGGCCACCTCATGCGAAGAGTTGACTCATTGGAAAAGACTCTGATGCTGGGAGGGATTGGGGGCAGGAAGACAAGGGGACGACTGAGGATGAGATGGCTGGATGGCATCACTGACTCGATGGACATGAGTTTGAGTGAACTCCAGGAGATGGTGATGAACAGGGAGGCCTGGCGAGCTGTGATTCGTGGGGTCACAAAGAGTTGGACACGACTGAGCAACTGAACTGAACTGAACTGAACCAGTTGCCAGTTTTTGATCACAAGTTTTTGCAAAAGAATTTTGTAAAACAGACTAAGACAGGAAGACTCAAAACAGAAAAACAGTGTCTCTGTAACATTTTTCATCTCTCAAAGATAAACAATGTTCAGTCATCAAGGGTAGAGACCATCATCAAGGATAGAGAAGTATTGTGAAATTGAATTTTCAGGTATTTTAGAATTAACAATGTCAAGAGAGTGTCATAGGATGATACTCACACATGAAGACTAAAAAGTATATGGTTGAATTATTACAACTACAGCTATGATTTTGTCATTTTACTACAAAAAATAACCCACATCTCCCATTTGAATAAGATTACTTAAGAATGTGTGCATAGAATGTAAAATTGATGAAGAATCTTCATTAGCCCATGCAATATTAGGTGGTACAACTCAACCTTTTCATGAGAAGAGCTAAAAGTTTGACAAAATAAACAATATATCTTACTGGTGATGTAAGATATAACACAAATACTGGGGAAAAAATCAACTACTGAATGTTGATACTGCTAAAAGGGCAGACATATTCTGATTTAAAAAGAAAGAAAGAGGAAGAGAGAGAGAGAAAAAGAAAGGGTCTCAAAAATTGGTTATTTTTTAGATGTGCTTCTTAGGCAATGGGAACTTATGTTCAAAATAAGGATATAGCAAAGGTAGAAATCATGACCAACCATTA
Organism: Cephalophus harveyi; assembly: GCA_006410635.1. Lineage (NCBI taxonomy): Eukaryota > Metazoa > Chordata > Mammalia > Artiodactyla > Bovidae > Cephalophus > Cephalophus harveyi. The sequence continues at coordinate 143,035 of SJYT01010635.1, read as the reverse complement.
TGAATTTAGGGCTTCCCTGATAACTCAGTGGTAAAGAATCTCCCTACCGTTGCAGGAGACAGGGGTGTGTGTGTTGGGGGTGGGGGCTTCATCTCTGGATCAGGAAGATCCCCTGGAGAAGTAAATGGCAACCCACTCCAGTATTCTTGCTTGGGAAATCCCATGGCCAGAGGAGACTTCTGGGTTGCAGTCCACGGGATTGCAAAAGAGTCATATTTAGTGACTAAACAACAATAACAACATCACTAATGTAAGCAATTTTTTTTAGGTGTAAACCAGGAACCAGCTAAAGGATCCATTCTGCTTCACTTTTTTTTTTTTCTAACTCTACTTCCATTCCTCTCCCACTCCTTGTTAATTTATAACTTAAGCTACTTGTTCCCCAAATCTATACAATGAGATAAAAATGAGCTATAAGTTAAATATCTCTAAAATGCAGACTTATGGCCTTGTGTTGGAATACCCAAGTGATAGTTCATTTTTAGCATATAGAACTACAATCAATGTATTTCTGTATAATAATTTATTAACCTACAAATTTAACAAATTAATTGATTAATTCTATCAATGTTTTTGGTAATGTCTTTAGAATTTTCTTTGTACAGTGTCATGTCATCTAAACAGTGGCAGATTTAATGCCTTCTTCCCAATTTGGATTCTTTTTATTTCTTTGTCTTTCTGATTGCTGTAGTTAGTATTTCCCATCATATGTTGCATAAAAGTGATGAGAGTTAATATTTTGTCTTGCTCCTGATCTTAGGAGAAATGTTAACAGCTTTTCATCACTGAGTATGATGTTAGCCCTGGGCTTATCATATATGCCCTTTATTATTTTGAGATAGGTTCCCTATATTTATAGAGGGTTTATAAATGAATGTATTTATATTCATTTATAGAGGGCTTCCTCTATATTTATAGAGGGTTTCCTCATAAATGAATGTCAAATTTTGTCAAAAGCTTTTTCTGAATCTATTGAAATGATTATGTTATTTTTCAAGTTTTTAGTATGGTGTATCACAGTGATTTGTGGATGTTAAACCATCCTTGCATCCTTGAAATGTATCTCATTTTATCATCATGTTTAATCATTTTACTGTATTGTTGAATTCAGTTTGCAAACATTTTGTTGTGGGTTTTCACATTTATGTTCACCAGTGATATTGGACTGCTATTTTCTTTCTGTATTTGTGTATGATTTTACCTGGTTTAGATATCATGGTGATGCTGGTCTTATAAAGTGATTTCAAAAGCATTGCTTTCTCTCCAATATTCTAGAACAGTTTGAGGAATAAAGATGTTAATATTTCTCTAAATGTTTGCTAAATGTCTTCTGATCTTGTACTTTAGTTTGCTGGGACTTTTATGATTATTTATTCAACTTCATTGTTGGTAATTAGTCAGTTCATATTTTTTATTTCTTCTTTTTCTACTCTCCTTCTTTCCTTCCTTTTTCCTCCTTCCTTCATCTAACTTTCTCTCTTTCGTTTTCTCCCTCGTTCAGTTGATATACTTTGGTGTATAGGGCTCTCTACCTCACTTATATTTCTATAGTTTATTCCCACAGAGAACATCAGGTGTATAGGGCTCTCTACCTCACTTATATTTCTATAGTTTATTCCCACAGAGAACATCAAATCAGTATGGCCACATTTAGAGGCCTCACTGTTTGTTTTATTGGGTCCAAAGAGCCATCTAAAACATGTTTAGAAATCTTGGAAAACAAAAATACACATTACCAGAACTTTCATAAGATATTCCTTCATTTTTTTAAGATTGAGGTGTTATAATAAATTTAAGCAATTTAGATTATTAATGACAATCCAGAAATAATTGCTACTCTTTATTTCTCATTGGATAGCCAGTATTTACCAAGAATAAAATCCCCTCACTCTTTAAAATTATTTGTGCCAGAGAAGATATTGAAAAAACAAAATAATATTTGAAAAAATATGCACTGTTTTTGTGTACATACGTCAGAAATTCTATACAATGGTAAATTTCCAGCAGAAACTCAGATATCAACTTTCTTTGAAGAAGCTATATGTGAAACAAATTAATTTCAATTGGAATTGTTTCACTTTTCTCCACAAACTGCTTAGAGTCAATAATAGTCATTTATTTTGTTTTAAAGTTGAAATAAAACAATGTTAATGCCTAGAAATATACAGTCTGTCATGCTAGCTGACATTTCTGATCTGTTATTCCTGTAAAAACACAAAAAATGATATAATCATCATTAACATTTTTAAAGACTTAAACCTTTATCCACAAGCAAAAAGGGCTGCTGAGAATCAAAATGTTCTTCTAAATATGTTGATACCATTTTATTTTATTTTATTTTATTTTTTGCTAGGCTTTTCTATAATCAATGCTTTGTCTATGTCACAGTTTTGAAGTATTCAAAGTCAGTGACTTCCTGACTCTTGATGCTGCACTGCTGTGGATATTTATAGTAGTATTAATCCTTCCATAAACCATGACTTCTCAATTTTTAACTCAGAATTATGACTGAACTGGCATTTTCCCAGAATGCCTAACAGATTGCTTCTAGAATGAGGTAAATAAAGGGAATAGGAATTCTACCAACATCCTTTAGCAAAGATCCAAATTCTTTCCTCTTTTATAGTCCTCATCATATACATAAAATAGCAATTTATAACATGGACATATGGGTTTGTTAATAAACTTGAATCTTACTCTAGGCAAGGGCAATAATGGTCTCTCTAATAGCAGTTAGTTTGGGCAATGTGACTTGGGAACATTATCCTTAAGTAATTTTTCTCATGTATTGAAAGAATTATTACAGGCATGATTGAACAAGTTAAATACTGTGGTCACAGAGATCAGGGACTCACTGTATTTCATAATGTCAGGGAGAACTCATTGCCAGTAGAGCAATGTGAGTGACAACTTTAAGCATTGAGTCACATTAATTGGTGAAAATTCATGTGTACAGACAAAGCTATATACTTTTGTCTCATTTAGCACATTTTAAAAAGGGAGTCAAAGATAAATAATAATGTGGTCAAAGGTAAATAATAACTAATAAATGTGGTCATTTATTTTCTCTGACTTTAATTTTCAACATTAATAAATTGCTTCCTAATTAATATGCAATATTTTGGTTCATATAAAGGAGTTCGTAAGGCAGACTCCTCAGTTAAGCATCTCCTTCTCCCCAAAATTGTTCTTTATGGAAATTTGTAAGCTAAATTTGTATAAATTGGCTTGACTGATCATGTGCTGCTACTGCTGCTGCTGCTGCTAAGTCACTTCAGTCGTGTCCGACTCTGTGCAACCCCAGAGACGGCAGCCCACCAGGCTTCCCCGTCCCTAGGATTCTCCAGGCAAGAACACTGGACTGGATTGCCATTTCCTTCTCCAATGCATAAAAGTGAAAAGTGAAAGGGAAGTCACTCAGTCGTGTGTTCGACTCTTATCGACCCCATGGACTGCAGCCCACCAGGCTCCTCCATCCATGGGATTTTCCAGGCAAGAGTACTGGAGTGGGGTGTCATTGCCTTCTCCAGACTGATCACTTAGGGGAACTCAATAAATAGTTCTGATTGGATATCATTAGAATATTTGAGACAAATTAAGCCCTCTTTGAAACATAGCACATGTTTCTGGACAGGAAAATAGACATTCACTAATCAAACTTTTTATTTTTTAGATTAAAAACTGTGTTTATGAGACACAGCTTTTCAAAAAACATTGTTAATGAGGCTAAGAACTATAACTTAAATTTCTGTCTGTTAAACATTGGTAAATGAGTTTCTTGAATTTGTTTTCACAATGTGCATATACAGTAGCATGTATTTCCATAGATATGTTGGTGGTTTTATTTACAATCAATTTTCAGTTTTTATTTTTAGTATTCTTTCCTGTATTAGTCTTTTTATAGCAAAGCATGTAGCCCTGGAAAACAGTCTTGGCAACTAATAGTCATAAACTAAATTTTATTTCAAATTCAATTCATTTATGAGATTTCAATATTTATAGAAAATAACCCTCTAAAATTTTGAACCCTTTTAATGAAATAAAGTAACATTTTCCCACTTATTCATAAGACTGTTTCACTTGAAAACTGCTTTATGTGGAAGAAATTTGGGGCAAAAAAGGGAATAAAGTTCTCCATAACAGGTGTTACGGTATCCTGTCTCTGGCTCTTTGAGTTCACTCTAGTGTACACAAGGGCTTCCCAGGTGGGGCTAGTGATAAAGAACCTGCCTGCCAATGCAGGAGATATAAGAGACTCCGGTTCGATCCTTGGGTCGGCAAGATTCCCTGGACAAGAGAATGGCTACCCACTCCAGTATTCTTGCCTGGAGAATCCCATGGACAGAGGAACCTGGCGGGCTACAGTCCATGGGATCATAAAATATCAGACACAACTGAGCTACTAACACACACACTAGTGTATATACTAATGGCTTCTTTCTGAGAGAGAAGTCAGGCTTCTCTGGATTTAAGAACAAGCTGCATGTGCAAAATGGACAGTGTTGCTGAAGAGTTAATAGGAAGTTGGATCTCCTTGAAACAGTAAGGAAAAGGAGTTAGTGAGTAGATATCCATCTTTTTCTCTTCTCAGATGGGTAACTCACACACAGTCCCCATGCCCTATCCCAGCCATCTCAAGACAGATCCATTCCCAGTTGGTCACCATGGTAGCTTAATTTTTTAACACCCTGTATGTCGTCTTCTTCTTCTTCTTCTTTTTTTTTTTTTTCCTACCTCATTTTCTTACTCCCCAGTGAACTCTTCCTAAGATTATAATCCACATGACCCAGTCTGGAGTAATCCTAGCAAACATTCTGAAAATAATCTGACTTAAAATCATAGAATGTGAAGATATTTTATAGTGACTTGACTTCTCTATCCACGGGATTTTCCAGGCAAGAATACTGGAGTGATAATGACTTGAGATTCTACATAGAACAGTTAATCAGACTCTTTCCCGACACAAGTCATGAGCAAAGGATAATAATAGTCAGATAATGAAGGGCAGAATACATCATCATTATTGATACAGACGATTCTACATTATACAGATTATACTTGAGGGCAAGAGACCTTCCTGAGAGCCAAACCAGGATCATATAAATTACTGAGCCAAGCTTAGACAGAGCATTATCTCCACAGCATAACCACCCAGCCCTCCCTGTCTTGCTCCTTTGCCTCTGCTACTCCTGGGGGCAGGAACATTTTAACACCAATTGAAAGCACATAATATTCTAGGTGGGGAAGAATGCAAGGCATTCTCTGAAGGCAAGAGGAGAAGGGGATGACAGAGGATGAGATAGTTGGATGGCATCACCAATTCAATGGACATGAGTTTGAGTAAACTCCAGAAGTGGGTGATGTACAGAGAGGCCTGGTGTGCTGCAGTTCATGGGCTTGCAAAGAGTTGGACATGACTGAGCAACTGAACTGTACTGAACTGAATATTCTAGCAGGAAGAGAGAGGAAGTGAATTGAGCATGCCCAGTTCAGTAGTTCCAAGTTTGCTATTGATAATTTATTCTGCCATTTTGTGGGCAGGAATGAATGAAGAGAAAGAGGACCCTCATGTTTTTAGTGGAGCTTCTGCTTCATGGAAGGAAAAAAAATAAAGCAGAACTGACCAATCTGGTTCTATGATGGGACCAGATTTATTTATTTGGTCTTGCCTGGTCTTTGTTGTGGCATGCTTGTGGGATCTAGCTCCCTGACCAGGGATTGAATTCAGCCCCTGCTCTGAGAGTGTGGAGTTCTTACTCATTGTATCACCAAGGAATTCCCTTCCCCTGCTCCCCCACCTTTTTTTCAGATTTTTTTTTTAATCTACCATTCCATTTTGTGATTCAAGAAATTTGACATTGAGATCATCAATCTTTTAAGAAAAATGTAACCCTTAACCTGACATTTCACAAAAACCTTGAGAAATGATCAAAATGGAAAAACAACAACAACAGTGTATATCTTTTCCAATTAGGTAAGGTTTTTATGATTGGTATTTCTGAATACCTCAATCCATACAGACTGTGAAATATTAATAAAAATACTTAATTTCACATCATTCTGTAATTGTAACTGTACAGAGTAAGGGCAAAGGCATATATTGCCTTACCTTTTGATTTCTTCTTTGCCTTCAAGTTAATGGACTGCATTTTAAAAAGAAAATTTGTTCTCTGTTTGCAAGGATGATTGTTCTTTCCTTTTTGATCATCAAATTCACTGTTACTATAGACATATGTAACTCAGAACAATTACTTTGAAAAACACTAAAAGCTACATTCAGTTCAGTTCAGTCGCTCTGTCGTGTCTGACTCTTTGCGACCCCATGAACTGCAGAACGCCAGGCCTCCCTGTCCATCACCAACTCCCGGAGTTCACCCAAACCCATGTCCATTGAGTCGATGATGCCATCCAACCATCTCATCCTCTGTCGTCCCCTTCTCCTGCCCTCAATCTTTCCCAGCATCAGGGTCTTTTCAAATGAGTCAGCTCTTTGCATGAGGTGGCCAAAGTATTGGAGTTTCAGCTTCAACATAAGTTCTTCCAATGAATACCCAGGACTAATCTCCTTTAGGATGGACTGGTTGGATCTCCTTGCAGTCCAAGGGACTTTCATGAGTCTTCTCCAACATCACAGTTCAAAAGCATGAACTGTAATTGCTATGATATCTAATGCCCACAGCAAGCTAATAGAGTAAACTGTTCACTTCAGGAAAAGAGTGTTTCTTAAAAGCTGTGAGTAATTGGTTTGATAGGACAGAAAGCAATATATTTATGTATGTGCTTGAATAAATTTCTGGAAAATCATGATAACATATTTTAAAAATTAAGAAAAGTTAGAAGAAAATAGTTTTTTTTTTTTTGCCTCTCTTCTATGGGGTTTATTATATATTAAAGGGAATGTCATCTTAATCTTGTTAACACAATAATTCACTAGATGGTTCCTGTCATGTCATTTAAAGATTATAATTCATGGGATAATATTTTGCTGATCACATGACTTCATCATAGATGAAATCCTCATTTTTATTAAAGAAAAGCTAATTATGAAAAATTAAGCTTTAACCAGTATCATAAGGAATTACTTCTATATATTTTCTAGGCCAAAGAAGATTTTACACTCAACCTATAATGTGGCCATGAAAACCTTTAGATCAAGTCTATGTGTTTGTGAATGTGACATGGGTGTATAAGGGGGAACTTCCCTGCTTACCATTCTTCTGTGATGAATTTTGTTTTTATCCCTTCCCATCCCTCAGAGAAATAGCGATATCCTTGCAGGTTGATCAAAGATTTTCTTTATTGAAAGATTTTTGTGGGAAAAATGAAGCCAATGGAACTTTAGTCTCACTTGGAGTCTTGCTTTAAATCCAGGTGGGACTTTATAATAAGGAGAAAAGTAATGTGTAGACTTAGACAAAATTTTCCTCAAACCTGTTTTATTTTAATATCATGAAATTCCCTTTTCTTTGCAACAGTTTCTCACTATAAGATGATTGAAACTGCTATTAATATAAGGCCAATCAAAGAAAGACAACAATAATTACTTTGTTTGGACAAAAATCTGTGAAGTAGAATCACTTCATTAGTTCTTATTATAGCCTGAAGAAACTTTTCTATTTATATTTTTCACTTTGATGGTCTCCACTAAACATGTTTGAGCATAATTAGCTAGAACTTTAACATGCTATGTTATAAGAAAACAATTATTCTGATTATAGTAAAAGAATTATGCTGTAGTGTAAGATAATAAAATGGAATCTTGTTTAGTTAGATGCATGTAAATATAAAAGCATAGCTCCATATATGATGAGTTTTTTAGCCTTCTAATTAGTATTGAATGAAAAATGATACAGTTCAGTTTGTACCTTCATGAAAGAGTCTATCAGGTGAGATAGTTACCTAGCTATAGCCAGACTTTAGTGAGACATATAAAAAGTACAATCAATTTATCAGGATATTGTCAATGAGTAGCTTTTGTACTTTTGTGTTGGAGAAGACTCTTGAGAGTCCCTTGGACAGCAAGGAGATCAAACTAGACAATCCTAAGGGAAATCAACACTGAATAATTCATTGGAAGGACTGATGCTGAAACTGAAGCTCCAATTCTTTGGCCACCTGATGAGAAGGGCAGACTCATTGGAAATGACCCTGATACTGGGAAAGATTGAAGGCAGGAGGAGAAGGAGGTGGCAGAGGATGAGATGGTTGGATGTTATCACTGACTCAATGGACGTTGAGCAAACTCCAGGAAATGGTGAAGGACAGAGAGGTCTGGCTTGCTGCAGTCCATGGGATTGCAAAGAGTCGGTCATGACTGAGTGACTGAACAGTAACAGCAAAACCATCACCTGGACAAGATTATCAGAAAAAAGAACATTTGAAAACTTGAAGAACATCTAGAATTTCAAAAGAATAAAAATGTTAAAAGGTCTGTTTTGGGGACAGTTTATTTGCTTTACAAATATTGTGTTAATTTCTTCTGTACAACATGTCAGCTATACGTGTATGTATATGTGCCAGGGTCCAGCCCCAGTGGATCCAGGGAACTCGAAGTGTGGACGGTGTTGGCGAGAAAAGACTTATTTATTTATTAATATAAGATTAGATTAGGAAGAAATAGTGTAGTAGGAAAATTAAGTGGAGAAAAGAGGCTGAATAACTTGGTCTATGTGGAAAGCCAATAAAGTTCCAGACAAGAAACTTGCACCATCTACGTTAGGCCACCAGCGTCCGTTTGAATATCAGAGAGTGCCCTGCCTTGGGCTCGCTCTCTTACAGATCTTAAAAGCTGGGACAAGTAAATAGACTTGGTGAGCCTCCATGCCCCAGATGGGAATTCAGCCTGAAATTAAAGTAAAGAGGAGACACGGAGGAAACCAGTCCAGCGACTGGTCCCGGCCTCTATTGTCTAGAATCTCCTTTTATGCCTTTTTTTTTGTACATAGAGATCAATGGGTAATACAAAATTATGCAGTGTCAGCAGCCCTGACTTTTATCAAAACCAGGCTTTTCTCTCTGCATACCTAATTGTATACACAAGTCTTAGGTGATTTACATCACTTCTAGCCAAAAAGGGCCAATTAACATTTTACAGCCTTTTTTCTGATAAGGATTTGTCAACCAGAAGACTTATTTGTGTTGATCTTCCCAAAGTCTGGTGCCACTCTCAGAAAGCACTAAATAAACTTACATTCTTACATAGCAAGGACACAAGAGGAGTGCAGTGATATATAACAAAGAAAAGTAATTAACTCAAAAGTCTAGTGTTGCTAACATCAAAGCTACCATATATCTTTTCCCATATCCTGTTTACATTGATTAACATCCTCCCAGGTGCCTAAAAGATAAAGAATATGGAGGCCTGGCAGCAGTCATTGAGTTAACAGTGAAAACCAGTCACCAATATGATTTTCAACTCTTTAGAAAAGGCTTTGTTTCTTTAAGATGCTTTTAAGCTTTGTGCCTCTCGCTGTTGGGGGCTGTAAACAATTCACAAGATGTAAAAAGTCCAGGGGAACCTGTTAGGCAAGCTAGAGAGCTATCAGAGGGGGTTTAACTGAAACATCCCTTTCAAATGCAGAAGAGTAAGCCCTGATTTGACTTTTTCCCAGAGAATATTAGAAGAGTGGAAAAGCAGAGTACAAAGGCCGGCAGATTCTTATTTTTTTTGGGGGGGTGGATGCTCAGGAAACTCCAGGGAGAGCCCCTGAAACCGGATCATGTCCTTGCGTTTGTCAGGCTTCCTTCCACATGACCTTGTCACAGGCAGGATTCCTCACGCTGGCCTCCGACATATATGTATATATATGTATGTGTGTGTGTGTGTATATATATATATATATATGCACACATATATATATCTCCTTTCTCTAGAACCTCCTTGCCACCATCCTTATCCCACCCCTCTAGATCATGGCAGAGTGCAGAGGTGAACTCTCTATGGTATACAGCAACTTCCCAGTGGTTATTTATTTTGCACATGGTAGTGTATATATCAGAGAAGGTAATGGCACCCCACTCCAGTACTCTTGCCTGAAAAATCCCATGGACGGAGGAGCCTGGTAGGCTGCAGTCCAAGGGGTTGCAAAGAGTCAGATATGACTGAGCGACTTCTCTTTCACTTTTCACTATCATGCATTGGAGAAGGAAATGGCAACCCACTCCAGTGTTCTTGCCTGGAGAATCCCAGGGACGGGGGAGCCTGGTGGGCTGCCATCTATGGGGTCGCACAGAGTCGGACATGACTGAAGCGACTTAGCAGCAGCAGTGTATATATGTATATATATATACATATATATATATATATGTCAATTCTAATCTCCCAATTCATTCCCCCCCGTCCCCAGTGTCCACATGTCCACTCTCTACAAGTGCATCTCTATTCCTGTCCTACAAATAGGTTCATCTGTGCCATGTTTCTACATAATGCATGTATGTGTTAATACACGATACTTATTTTTCTCTTTTTTGAAAAGATCCTTTTCATAGAGAATATTTCAGTAGCAGAAGTGCATGTTTGGAGGAGATTCTGAGATTTTTGCTCACATTTCTAAATTCATTTCCTTTTTGTTTCACGTTTATTGAAGTTTTTCCAGTTTTAGCTTGTTTCCACGGTTTCCCTTTATCCCCAACCACACTGCCAACCCAGGGAATTGGTGTTTCTCATGCTTTTCTCACATGTATTCACATACCGGTTTCTTCTCTTCTCAAATCATCATCAGTTCAATTCAGTCGCTCAGTTGTGTCTGACTCTGCAACCCAATGAACCACAGCACGCCAGGCCTCCTTCTCCATCACCAACTCCTGGAGTTTACTCAAACTCATGTCCATCAAGTTGGTGATACCATCCAGCTATCTCACCCTCTGTTGTCCCCTTCTCCTCCTGCCCTCAATCCCTCCCAGCATCAGGTCTTTTCCAATGAGTCAAATCTTTGCATGAGGTTGCCAAAGTACTGGAGTTTCAGTTTAGCATCAGTCCTTCCAATGAACACCCAGGGCTGATCTCCTTTAGGATGAACTGGTTGGACCTCCTTGCCATCCAAGGGACTCTCAAGAGTCTTCTCCAACACCACAGTTCAAAAGCATCAATTCTTCAGCGCTCAGCTTTCTTCACAGTCCAACTCTCACATCCATACATGACCACTGGAAAAACCATAGCCTTGACTAGACGGACCTTTGTTGGCAAACATACTTTTCTAATATCTATATTTTAAATGACCACCAAGGATTCATATCAAAGTATAGCTTAACTAAGTAAAAAATTATCTCTCAGAATGAAGCATAATAAAAATATTTGTTAATTGCTTTTCCTTTCTTTTAAAAAGTATTCTGTAAAAAGAAAGCTCTGATTTAGAATTTAGTTTTTACATTTACCTTATTTTGATTCTATTAGTTGCTTATACAACTTAGGCATTTGATATATTTGGCCCATACTTCTGCTGCTCTTTGGTTTGCTAATTTTTTTTTACAATAAAGAAAAAATGAAGCATTTAACATGGAAAAATGTGGAATTTGACTCTATGTTCAAGTTAAGAAACATTTCTTTCTGAAATTACATTATTTTTAGAATTGGATGGATCTCCTTCTGATAAACTGTCATAAAACTGTTGTGACACATTTTATGGGCTTCTGTTACCTTTGTTTCACTTGCTTGGGATTCAGATACATCTGGAAACTTATTTAAGTCAATGAAGTTTATTATTACTTCCTATTATTTTAGTTATAATGTGTGATGGCTTTCACATTGTGAGACTTCAAGAATATCTAAAACTGTTGCATTCCTTGTTTGAAGATGATGACAAAGATTCTCCTGAGAAAATGACCACCTGGTTCAACTAGCTGCTTTAGTCACCTTAGATTTCTTTTTTATACAGTTGAAATGTGTTCATACTCCACTTTCTACTTGCTGATTACAGTGCCTTTCAACTTATTTGAATTGATTTGATAGAAAGGCACCCTTTATTGTATTGAATAACTCATATTTTACAAAAATAAATGACCACTTACTCTGCACTGCATTCTACTTGATTTTTGGATTATCTAGTCTCAATGAATTGATAACATATCAGAGTTAATAAAAAGGAAAATAACCAAAAATACTAGGCAATAGAAAAGGTCTTCATTCATATACTTTATAGAGTTAATATATTTCTGAAAATAAAACACTTTTATTCCAATATCTTCCTCACTCATTAAACTTGAATATGATTATTCAAATTATTTAACACACATAGATTAAAAAGAAAATTCCTACATCATAAAAAATATGGATAAATTTCTTATAATTTTTTGAATTTCACAGAGGGACAGTCTGGGAAGTTGCAACTTCTTATTCTATCCTAATTTACCCTAAAATATTATTTTTGTTAAATTAATGCATTTTAAAATATGATTATAATAATGGTCAAAGAAAGTTTCAAATTTAGCAGATCTGAGTTTAAATCATATTCTTGAGTCCAACACATATTTGAGTTTATCATTATATGACATTATTATCAGGGTAGAAAGTTGTTTAACAAAGGTGAGTAAAGAGGCCTCAAATTCTTAGGGAAAAAATTCAACACATTTTCCAAAGGTGAGGGGGAAGAGATCTTTAAACTTCAAGTAAGCGTATGTTAATCAAGAAATACAGGCATTAAGAGATCCATTTTATATTATGGTACCAAATTTTATGCTGAAAACATTTATAAATTTACAAAGTTAACTCCTATTACATTTCCTGGTAACTTCACTTTAAGACTGCTTAGTTAAATGCTATGATAGTCACTTTGTTTGCTGAGAAGTATGGTGGGGGTATAGGGGGAATGGACAGGGTAATGCCAGAAAGGATCTGTTAAAAAAGGATATTTTCCAATAAATCAAACAAATAAAGCTTATTATTATTATTTTTTTTGCTTTGTTTTCATGAACAAGCTAAGTTTAGTTTTTGGATGTTGGATATAGTCAATTATTTTACCACTCCAATACTTTGGCCATCTGATGTGAAGAGTTGACTCCTTGGAAAAGAATGATACTGTGAAAGATTGAGGGCAGGAGGAGAAAGAGATGGCAGAGGATGAAATGGTTAGATAGCATCACTGACTCAATGGACATAAGTTTGAGCAAACCCCAAGAAATTGTGGAGGACATTGGAGTCTGGTGTGCTATAGGCCATGGAGTTTCAAAGAGTTGGATATGATTTAGTGACTGAAAAACAACAACATGTTAACTCATCTATTGCTATACGTCTACCTAAATATGCAATATTTAAGAAATTCAAATGAAAATCTTAAAGCTTCTTTCAATAATATTATTTGCTTTAAATATCTCTCCAATCTTTCCAGATGAAAATAGAATTGTAACTAGTTAGGGAAATTTTTTCTTTAGAATTCAGTGAAACAAAATTTATGCACGTAGAAGCATGGGAACAATATTTACATATTTAGGATAGCAGAGTAGAAAGATGGACGAATCCTAAGCTACTGTTCAGTTCCGTTCAGTCGTTTGGTCGTGTCCGACTCTTTGCGACGCCATGAATAGCAGCATGCCAGGCCTCCCTGTCCATCACCAACTCCCAGAGCTCACTCAGACTCTCGTCCATTGAGTCAGTGATGCCAACCAGCCATCCCATCCTCTGTCGTCCCCTTCTCCTCCTGCCCCCAATCCCTCCCAGCATCAGAGTCTTTTCCAATGAGTCAACTCTTCGCATGAGGTGGCCTGGAAAAACCATAGCCTTGACTAGATGAATCTTTGTTGGCAAAATAATGTCTCTGCTTTTGAATATGCTATCTAGGTTGGTCATAACTTTTCTTCCATGGAGTAAGCATCTTTTAATTTCATGGCTACAATCACCATCTGCAGTGATTTTGGAGCCCCCCAAAAATAAAGTCTGGCACTGTTTCCACTGTTTCCCCATCTATTTCCCATGAAGTGATGGGATCGGATGCCATGATCTTCATTTTCTGAATGTTGAGCTTTAAGCCAACTTTTTCACTCTCCATTTTCACTTTCATCAAGAGGCTTTTTAGTTCCTCTTCACTTTCTGCCATAAAGGTGGTGTCATCTGCATATCTGAGGTTATTGATATTTATCCCAGCAATCTTTATTCCAGCTTGTGCTTCTTCCAGTCAAGCGTTTCTAGTATTATGAAAATTCTGTGCCAGCCTTGTGATACTTACATCTTCTGTGAAAAAGTAAAATCAAACCCATTTTCTTAATCTACTGTATTCAGAGTCATGATATATAGTGATGAGTACAATCTATCGCATTAAAATCATGTGATTATGGCATTGTGTGTGTGGTTAAACGTCTATAGTGCAAAAAAAAAAAAAAATTCCTGAAGGATATCTAGTTACAATGGCTCTGAAAATTTATACTGTTAGGCCTATCCACTCTCTAATCTATCTCTCTGAGTTCCCAGATAAATATCTTCTGAATATATATGTATATGTATGTGTGGGCTATCAAGTCCAACTCTTTGTGACTCCATGGACTGTAGTATTTCAGGCTCCTCTGTCCATGGAGTTTTCCAGTCAAGAATACCGGAATGGGTTTCCATTTCCTATCCCAGGAGATCTTCCTGACTCAGGGATTGAACCCTTGTCTCTTGCATCTCCTGCATTGGCAAGAGGATTCTTTACCACATGCCACATGGGTAACCCTTGAATATACATGTCAGTTCAGTTCAGTTCAGTTGCTCAGTCGTGTCCGACTCTTTGTGACCCCATGAATCGCAGCATACCAGGCCTCCCTGTCCATCACCAACTCCCAGAGCTCACTCAGACTCACGTCCATCGAGTCAGTGATGCCATCCAGCCATCTCATCCTCTTTTGTCCCCTTCTCCTCCTGCCCCCAATCCCTCTCAGCATCAGAGTCTTTTGCAATGAGTCATTCACAAATATGACACTAATAGTTGTGGACTACATAGCACATAGAAGGAGTCAAAGATATAGGTATCCTGAACTCAGGATCTGGACTCAAGCAGAGGTGGCAAAAATTTGGCTTCTGTTGAATGACTGAAGCAAAAGACTTCCAAGCATGGTGGAGCCCAGAGCCTGGCTTATTTCTTGAAACTGAACACTTTAGTAAGACTCATGTAACTATGGTAAAACGTTAATGAAAGTTGAACCAGCTGCATAGATTTAAAGGATAAACATAGTGTTATGTGGAATGACACATCGCTTCACAAAAATAAATTTATTGAAGAATAGCCTGAGCCTCTCTCTAGCTTTTTATTATTAATATGCATGTGTGGGGGTTATAAGATGGAGCATGTGAAGAGGGAAATATACTTGTCTGATGGGTTTCTTTGAAAAGTGTAAATAACTATTGGGCTAAGTATCTTTGGATAGATGTCTTCCTTGCAGTCTCTAGGAGGCAGTGTAGTCTCCAGAGGAACTGGGTGATCTTGTTTCAGGACTTCCCTTTGAAAGGTTGTGGCTGGCTGCGAGCCATGAGCTATGCTGGAATTTCTGACCTCTGGAGGAGAGGATTTTGATTCAGGGCCTTGGATGAGGCTTGATCACTCAGAGCTTTTATGTAGCTAAATTTTATTAAAGTATAAAAGAGATAGAGAAAGCTTCTTGGATAGACCTCAGAAGGGTACAGAAAGGATAGCTCCTTGCTAGTTTTTTTTTGCAAGGCATTTTATACCTGTTAGTAAGCTGCTAATCAGATAAAAGAAACACCTCAAGACTGAGACAGTTGCACCAGGACCCTCTCCCATGACATGCATTTTGAGGTAGCATTGGCACAAGGTGAGTCATCCCCAGACATAAAACAATTGACATGAATCTGGAAGAAGGCAGATTTCCAAGCAAACACATCGTTTGTTAGCATAGCTTAAGAAAAAACATTTCCCGTGAGAAAAATGCATTGGTTAGCTCAAAGTTTGAGAAAAGTTAAGTTCAGACAGAACTAGGTGTCTCCATGATAACACAGAATTAAAAGAAGCCTCCTTTAATTTTGTATAGAAAAGGAAAAAATGTCTGCCACTTGTAGTTTATTTCCTCCTGCCTCTTGGGGACCTCTGACTTTCCTACCTGATTGTTAACCCTCTCACCTTTTTGAAAAGAATAGGACATGACTGAAGCAATTTAGCAGAGCAGAGCAGAGCAATCAAAAACACAAGCCCTACCTTGCAAACAAGGCATTACCTGTAATAAAACTGTTAGTTTGGGCTCTGAAATTCTCATATTAGTATTATTTTCCAAAATATTCAGAATCCCTAGGAAGGGAAGAATACTACTTATCACAGACTTCCATCCCTTAGATAACAACAACAACAACAAAAATACAAAAAACAAATAAAGAAACCCTCAGAGACCCATAATCAGCACTTGCTGCTTTGTGATGGAAATCTTTTAGCACCTGTATTTTTTGAATTTTATTCACTTGTATTCCTTTCATCTTATCTTCATTAAACTCCTACCCCTTGCAAGTTTGTATTTCTTAATGTATAAATCTGGTCTCTCAGTATCTTTCTTGAATTTTTAAACATCTTCTTTTTCTAAATTGTAATCTAACTGGATTTAACAGTAACTGATTATAAAACACTAATTCTCTACGAGTCACTTTGTCATTGTTCAGTTACTTAGTTGTATCCAACTCTTTGCCACCCCATGGACTGCCGAATGCCAGGCTTCTCTGTTCTTCACCATCTCCTGGAGCTTGCTCAAACTCATGTCCATTGAGTCAATGATGTCTTACAATCATTTCATTCTCTGTCTCCCCTTTCTTCTCCTGCCATCAATCTTTCTTAGCATCAGCCTTTTCCAATGAGTCAGCTCTTCAGGATCAGTCCTTCCAATGAATTTTCAGGGTTTATGTCCTTGAGTACTGACTGATTTCATCACCTTGCATCCAAGGGACTTTCAGGAGTCTTCTCCAGCATCACAGTTTGAAAGCATCAATTCTTTGGTGCTCAGCCTTCTTTATGGTACAGCTCTCACATCCATACACGACTAACAGAAAAACCACAGCTTTGACTATACAGACATTTGTTGGTAAGGTGATGTCTCTGTTTTTAAATACATTGTCTAAGTTTGTCATAGCTTTTCTTCCGAGGAGCAGGTGTCTTTTAATTTCATTGCTGCCAGTCACCATCTGCAGTGATTTTGGGCCGCAAGAAAATAAAATCTGTCAGTTTCCCCAGTAGCATATTGGACACTTTCTGACCTGGGGGAGGGGCTCATCTTCTGGTGTGATATCTTTTTGCCAGTTCATACTGTTCACATTAGAGGGGTTCTCTCAGCAAGAATACTGGAGTGGTTTTCCATTCCCTCCTCCAGTGGACCATGATTTGTCAGAACTCTCCACCCATCTGTCTTTGGTGGCCCTGCATGGCATGGTCCATAGCTTTATTGAGCTATGCAAGCCCCTTCACCACACAAGACTGTCATTCATGAAGGGGACCAAATTGTATTGGGTTGGCCAAAAATTTTGTTTGGGTGTTTCTAATCCTAACCCATATGAGCGTTTTGGCCAATCCAATACTAACTATGGAATGATGAGAGAGGGAAAAATAGAAAATATTAATGTATGTGTAAGTATGACTGCTTACTCCTCTGAAGACAATAAACAGTCAAGGTTGATGGAAAGTAAAGTTTGCTTTATATTGGATGCCAGCTACCTAGGTGGAGGGAAGGGGTAGACTTCTGTCCAAAGGCTGACTCCTACCTCTGCTGACTGACAATTAGTGGGCAAGAGGCCACTGATAGTTGAAAGGAAGGGGTTATGTGCTGATACAGTACAGCCAGCTCTGACAATCATCTTGGAATCGGTCATTGGTGATCTGACCAGGATTATCTTTATTGTTTTAAATACAGTTACTCTTCACTTCCAGGATCAATTTGTTCCCATTTTTTTGAGGCCAGCTCTCAGAATCTTGATTATTTGTATATAATAATCTTGATTATTTGGGTATAGTCTGGTAATCATGTAGTTGACTTCTTCCACCTGGTGGGTGCTCTCAGGATTTATAAGACAGCTCACTGAATATGGCTCAGAATATTATCTATAAGCCCTTGAAGAGGAACTAAAAGTCCTTGACTTTGCTTAATAACTAAGCTGCTATTATTTAGTCTTTTTGAACTGTTTTCCTTTGTTTCTGTGTTGTCTCTTATTAAACTTTTTCTTTGGCTAGAGGTTTTCCAAAGACAAAAGGTAGGTGGAGGGCATGGGGATCAAGCAACCTAAGGTCCTGCTTCATTTCAAAATGAGTGTTCATGTGCCCTATAAGTAGCTGGACAATTATTTTTATAATTATCATTTGAGGGGAAAGGAAGAATGCTACTTGTTTCTAAGTATTTTATCTTGCTAAAATTACTAATCATAATCTATTTTATATTCACTGAAAGTTTCCTATGGGGATGAATTTAAACTCTATTTAAATGACTTTTGTATAAACCATACAAATGACTCTAATATTAGAAAATATCTGAAGATTACACTGCAACTGTATAAGATCAAAACTCTCTGGAAATTTGAGTCATTTAAATTTTGCAAATTTATTTTGACATTATTATTATTATTCAATGATGTCTTACAATCATTTCATTCTCTGTCTCCCCTTTCTTCTCCTGCCATCAATCTTTCTTAGCATCAGCCTTTTCCAATGAGTCAGCTCTTCAGGATCAGTCCTTCCAATGAATTTTCAGGGTTTATGTCCTTGAGTACTGACTGATTTCATCACCTTGCATCCAAGGGACTTTCAGGAGTCTTCTCCAGCATCACAGTTTGAAAGCATCAATTCTTTGGTGCTCAGCCTTCTTTATGGTACAGCTCTCACATCCATACACGACTAACAGAAAAACCACAGCTTTGACTATACAGACATTTGTTGGTAAGGTGATGTCTCTGTTTTTAAATACATTGTCTAAGTTTGTCATAGCTTTTCTTCCGAGGAGCAGGTGTCTTTTAATTTCATTGCTGCCAGTCACCATCTGCAGTGATTTTGGGCCGCAAGAAAATAAAATCTGTCAGTTTCCCCAGTAGCATATTGGACACTTTCTGACCTGGGGGAGGGGCTCATCTTCTGGTGTGATATCTTTTTGCCAGTTCATACTGTTCACATTAGAGGGGTTCTCTCAGCAAGAATACTGGAGTGGTTTTCCATTCCCTCCTCCAGTGGACCATGATTTGTCAGAACTCTCCACCCATCTGTCTTTGGTGGCCCTGCATGGCATGGTCCATAGCTTTATTGAGCTATGCAAGCCCCTTCACCACACAAGACTGTCATTCATGAAGGGGACCAAATTGTATTGGGTTGGCCAAAAATTTTGTTTGGGTGTTTCTAATCCTAACCCATATGAGCGTTTTGGCCAATCCAATACTAACTATGGAATGATGAGAGAGGGAAAAATAGAAAATATTAATGTATGTGTAAGTATGACTGCTTACTCCTCTGAAGACAATAAACAGTCAAGGTTGATGGAAAGTAAAGTTTGCTTTATATTGGATGCCAGCTACCTAGGTGGAGGGAAGGGGTAGACTTCTGTCCAAAGGCTGACTCCTACCTCTGCTGACTGACAATTAGTGGGCAAGAGGCCACTGATAGTTGAAAGGAAGGGGTTATGTGCTGATACAGTACAGCCAGCTCTGACAATCATCTTGGAATCGGTCATTGGTGATCTGACCAGGATTATCTTTATTGTTTTAAATACAGTTACTCTTCACTTCCAGGATCAATTTGTTCCCATTTTTTTGAGGCCAGCTCTCAGAATCTTGATTATTTGTATATAATAATCTTGATTATTTGGGTATAGTCTGGTAATCATGTAGTTGACTTCTTCCACCTGGTGGGTGCTCTCAGGATTTATAAGACAGCTCACTGAATATGGCTCAGAATATTATCTATAAGCCCTTGAAGAGGAACTAAAAGTCCTTGACTTTGCTTAATAACTAAGCTGCTATTATTTAGTCTTTTTGAACTGTTTTCCTTTGTTTCTGTGTTGTCTCTTATTAAACTTTTTCTTTGGCTAGAGGTTTTCCAAAGACAAAAGGTAGGTGGAGGGCATGGGGATCAAGCAACCTAAGGTCCTGCTTCATTTCAAAATGAGTGTTCATGTGCCCTATAAGTAGCTGGACAATTATTTTTATAATTA
Organism: Cephalophus harveyi; assembly: GCA_006410635.1. Classification (NCBI taxonomy): domain Eukaryota; kingdom Metazoa; phylum Chordata; class Mammalia; order Artiodactyla; family Bovidae; genus Cephalophus; species Cephalophus harveyi. The sequence goes on along the minus strand of SJYT01010635.1, from coordinate 122,953 downwards.
TCATTTGAGGGGAAAGGAAGAATGCTACTTGTTTCTAAGTATTTTATCTTGCTAAAATTACTAATCATAATCTATTTTATATTCACTGAAAGTTTCCTATGGGGATGAATTTAAACTCTATTTAAATGACTTTTGTATAAACCATACAAATGACTCTAATATTAGAAAATATCTGAAGATTACACTGCAACTGTATAAGATCAAAACTCTCTGGAAATTTGAGTCATTTAAATTTTGCAAATTTATTTTGACATTATTATTATTATAGTAATAATATAAGATATAATAAGTATAATATAATATAAATATAAAGTATATATAATATAATATAATATTTATATATTATAAAATATATAAAGTATATATAATATAACATAATATTTATATATTATAAAATATATAAAGTATATATTATAATACAATATAAGTATATAATGATATATTTATCATCTTATATACTTCTTGTTTGATCCTTTCTCCTGTGTTACCTATGCTAAATATCATTTATTCACAGCTTATTATAAATTTTTTGCTTGAATACTATGAAGTTTCAGAATTGGTATTACAAAAATATAACTCAAATAATAACAGAGTTTCAATTTTTTTGAAAACTGATGTTTTTACCCACATTTAAAAATCTCTGAGAATAAAATGTGTGTTTTGCTTGAGGTGAATTCTTGTTACACTTTCTCCTTGCTTGCTATTTCAAAATGACTTAATTGGTACACTCTTGCAAAGAAGCCCACTGGGAAAAGTGTTTACTCATAAAGACATTTCTTTAAAAGCATCCAAGGAGATCGATCATTATACTAAAGATAGATTATGCAAAAGAAGTGGATAAGATGATATAAAATAGACAAATTTAGCTTGCTGATAGAGTATGCTTATATAGAGAGAATACCTTCATTCAACTTTTTTCTGAACTTCCTTTTTGCCAAATGATTACTTGTTTTCTTTATATCATTCATCTAGCACACACAGGGCACTTGAACAATAGTAAAAGAGACCCAGATAAGCAAGTGGCAAATAAAGCAAATCATCCCTATTCTATACTTCACTTGACTCTAGTTTTTTTCAGATTTATCTCAAAGTGACTTATTACAGGAATTGATGGGGTGCCTTTCAGTGCATAAACAGCCATTGAAGCAATATAACAATATTTCCTAATCACACTGGAAAGTGTCAGCTAACACCTTATGACAGAAAAGAAATCTGATTCAATGGATGCTGGGCACAAAGTAAAGATAAGGAGATGTGAATAAAAACACTACAGAGACAAAATGAATCAGACATGGGATTACAAGATTGATTCTGCTGTCTTATGATAAAGCATCTAGATGTCTTAAGAGCAAAAGAAATCGGGTCTCTGTATCCCGACTCTGTAGCTTTCCTAGGAAAATTAAGAACCAAATTCAGTGATATTTATTAGCCTAGATGTTCTTACTCATTTCTTTAGAGAAAATGGAAATCCAGCATATCTAATGAAAAACATTTTGTTCATGATAATATCTATTTCACAAATTACTTAAATTTCAAAGTAAGAATATACATATAGTGCCTGGCTTTAGAATATTGCATGGTATAGCATTGTAAAATGTAAACAATGCAAAAATAAAGTCATCAAAATTATATAGTACATAAATTGTTTATAATGCTATGCTTTAGAAATTTTTAAATTATGTGCATGGGTGCTAAATTGCCTCAGTTGTGTCCTACTCTGTGCGACCCTGTGAACTGCAGCATGGCAGGCTCCTCTGTCCATGGGATTCTCCAGGCAAGAATACTGGAGTGGGTTGCCATGCCCTCCTCCAGGGGCTCTCCTGACCCAGGGATTGAACTCAAGTTCTTACATCTACCCTCATTGGCAAGTAGTGTCTTTACCACTAGAACCACCTGGGAAGCCCTTAAATGATATAGAATGGTTTAATTTAAAATAGGATGGTATCATTATTGTTATCAGAAAAGCAACATGGTGTTCATTATAGTAACTCTACCTCTGAATGATGTTATAAACCTTATGATGCTGAGTTTTATTTTCCTTTCTCTCTTTAGATAATTACCTCTACTAGCTTGCAAACGATGGAGAAGGAAATGGCAACCAACTCCAATGTTCTTGCCTGGAGAATCCCAGGGACGGGGGTGCCTGGTGGGCTGCCATCTATGGATGGGGTCGCACAGAGTCAGACATGACTGAAGCGATTTAGCAGCAGCAGCAGCTTGCAAATGAAGAGATCTGCTGTTCCTACTAACATGCTACAGATTATACAAGCTAAGTGTGAAATATCACATATAAATAAGATTGTGGAGCAGTCTTCAATAGTGATTTATTCTTCACCTATGAAAGCTAATCCATAGTTCTAAAAAACATAATTAAAGTGAAAGTGCTGGTCATTTAGTCACGTCTGATTCATTGAGACAACATGGGTTGTAGCCCGCCAGGCTCCTCTGTCCGTGGAATTCTCCAGGCATGAATACTGAACTGGGTTGCCATTCCCTTCTTCAGGGGAATCTTTGTGACCCAGAGATCGAACCCAGATCTCCTCCATTGCAGGCAGATTGTTTATCCTCCAAGTCACCTGGGAAGTCCCTTCTTGCCATGTTGATTTTGTTTTGAGTCATTCAGAAGCTTCTAATTCTATGTTTAGGGCTTGCCTACAATCATCTACCCCAACTCCACTATCTTCGTGTTTATCATTTTGCACTAATCTGCTACTCAGTATCTGCCTTTCTGTTTTCTAGGTACATGTATTAGCCTCTGTACAATTAGGCATATGTCAGTCTCAGAGCCTTTGAATAATCTAGAACATCTCCCATTAGATATGCACAAGAGTCACTTTCTCTCAACATCATGAGGTCTTGACCCAAATATCTTATCAATGAAACTTTGCAGAACCACTCTAAACTCTAACTCCTGATTTGTTATATCTTTTCTGTGCTCATTTTTTTTTTTCTCGAGTGTTGGTCATCATCTGACATATTATATATTCTATTTGTTTGCATTTCATCTACCTTTCCATCATTGGAATGTATATTTCATTAATGCAAGGATTTTTGAATGTTTGTTAAATGCTTTATTCCCAATGTCAAGGACATGTAGACAGCACTCAATAAATACTTGTTGAGTGAATGCATTATGGAAGCAAGTTATTTGAAATGGAGAATAAATAATGCATTATTTAAATTATTAATCTTATTATCATATAATTTTGTGAGGTAGGTAAAATTGGGACAACAATGTCCATTCTGTAGCCTAGGAAAATAAGTATAGGAAGATTCATAGAATTTCCTAGATCAGAATCTGGTCTCAAATCCTTCAAACTTGTCAAATATATCAGGTTCTTATTGCTTGCATAACAAATTACTATAAACTTAGTGGCTTAAAACAACACAAATTTATATTTCTGGGAGGTTAGAAGTCCAAAGTGGATCCCTAAACTAAAATCAGGTGTCAGCAGCTCTGTGTTTCTTCTTGAGGTTCTAGAGGAGAATCTGTGTCTTTGACTTTTCTGGCCTCTATAGACTGCCTGCATTTCTTAGCTTATGTTCTTATGTTCTATATAAACCTCTATAGACTGTATTTCTTAGCTTATTTCCCCTCCATATCTGTATGATTCCAGCCTCTGCTTCCTCGGTCACATCTCCTTCTCTGAGTCTTCTCTTTTTTGACACTTGCGTTTATATTGGAAAACATATAGATAATTCAGGGTTTCCCTGGTGACTCAGACAGTAAAGCATCTGCCTGAAATGTGGGAGACTTGGGCTTGATCCCTGGGTTGGGAAGATCCCCTGGAGAAGGAAATGGTACTACACGCCAGTACTCTCACCTAGAAAATCCCATGGATGGAGGAGCCTGGTAGGCTATGGTCCATTGGGTCTCAAAGAGTCAGACACGACTGAGAGAATTCAGTATAATCTCTACAATGCAAGATCTTTAATCATTTCTACAAATGTCTGTCTTACCAGGTAAGGTAGCATATTTCTAGGAATTATTTTAGGAATTAGGAAGTTACCTTCTTTGAAAGGCCATTATTCTGCCTATCATTATTCAGGTTACTGTACGAGAATTGTAATATCAAGTACTGTATATCATATCATGGCTATAATATTGTAAATTGTGTTCATTTTTCCTAGAGGTTTTAAATTCCTTAACTTTGATTAAAAATTCATTTCAGAATTTGTTAATCTGCATCTTGACTGCAAGATTATTTTCTGTTACTAGCATTTTCCTTTTAGATGTATAATATATTGAGTTGCTTTTGTCTTTTCTTTGGGTTCTAATTATTTAAAGTAATTATGCAAATTAATCATTAATTGAAATAACTGTTTTAGTCACGTGCTGTCTGACAGCATTTTCCCCCATACTGGTTAAAATAGACTTTTTATGTAAAGCTTCTGAAACCTCCAATATATTTGATTTTCTTCAAAACTTAATATAAACTATTTAAATTTAAACATAGGAAAGAAGATATGCTTTGTGGGGAGACATTACAGAACCTGGAAATTTTCTCATTAAAATTTGGTCTGTAAAGAAATGAGTGCTTGCTGCATGTCAAAAACCAATCACTTCTTTAAATCATAATTAGGAGCTTTCAAAGTCAAAAATTTTATGTTCTACCTTTAACATTTCAGTTTCCAAAAATAACCATTGATAAATACAATCATAGATATGTTAACATACATTTGATATATATGAGATTTAAATAGAAAAACAAGTTAACTCTTCTTTTGACACTTATAAACAGAAATACTGTCACCACAATGAGCAAGCTGTTTGTGCTTCCTCAGAGTTTGTGCTTTTAGTGATTCTGTGCTACACTGATCATCACAAATAAAAGTGAAACTTAAAAAATTGGATTATTCATTTTAAATAGTCACAAATTCAAATTAAAAATTACTATTGTGGTTCAAGAAATACGTAAGGTGAAGTAAAATACATCGATACTGAAATTGAAGTTGGTAGACGTAGAAGATTTACTCTTCATGATGACTAAACAAAAAATATTTTTGTAAGGCAAATTAAAAGCTATTAACTGAAATTGATTCTTGAAGTAATTCATGACAAAAAGACAAAATATAGAATACTACTATATTGATATAAAGTAAATGAAATAGTTTAATTACATTGCACATCCATAGAACAACTTTTATGAATAAGATACACAGAAAGACTTACTTTTATCAAATATTTTTAAAGTGCCAGTCACTGGCCTAAATCTTCTCACTATATTAACTACTTAATTCCCTAATGTTACACTCAACACTGAAAACTGAGTGCCTCAACCCGTGTTTGTGATTGCCTATTGGTTATAAATGAGATTGTTATTATTCACAAAACTAATAATATTGTCTACTCCACTCCCACTGCACACCTGTTTCACGACATTGACAACTTACAAACATTTAAAAGTTGCCCTTGATTTCCATGTATTTCATATTAGACAGGAAAGAAATGAATCTGTAATCCTCTGTGAAATAATTTGGAATTGGATTTGCTGATTGTAACAAAAATAACAATTTCAAGATTTGATAAAAGAAGACATTGGCAATTTGTTTTGGTTAAAACAAGAAGCAGAAATATGTGTTTGAATATAAAGCACATGATCTACCATAAGTTTAAGCACTTAAAAATATGCTTTTGTGAAAAAAAGAAAATAGAAGGTTTATTTTTTATTATGGCTATTTTAATATATTTCTAAAATTGCATACTACTATAGCAGACAATGATTTATTGCTAGCATGTTGAGTATAATTGTACTTTCTCACCAAAATCCAAATAATTCATAATAACAACTTTGAATGTATGAAACATTAATCAGGAAATCAGTTGTGGAGGAAGTACTACCTCAGGAGCCAAGATGAAAGGGATGTCTAAGAAGAAATTTTGCCGGGAGCCAGCATGAGGAATCCCACCCATGACAAGGTCACGCGGAGAAGCCTGATGGGCAAGGTGAGCCAAGCCTCAGGGTTTCCCCCTGGTATTTCCTGAGCATGTACCCCAAAAATAAGAATTTGCCTGACTTATTGTACTGTGCTTTTCTACTCTTCTGACACACTCTGGAAAAAGTAAACTCAGGGCTTTAGTCTTCTGCATTTGAAAGGGATTATTCAGTTCAAACCCCCTCTGATAACTCTCTAGCTTGCCTAACAGGTTCCCCTGGAGTTTTTACATCTTGTGAATTGCTTACAGCCCCCAACTGCGAGAGGCACAAAGCTTAAAGCATCTTAAAGATACAGAGCCTTTTCTAAAGAGCTAAAAATCATATTGGTGATGGATTTCACTATTGACTCAATGATTGCTGCCAGGCCTCCATATTCTTTATCTTTTAGGCACCTGGGAGGATATTAATCAATGTATTAATCAATCCCATATATTCGGGATATGGAAAAAGGTATATAGTAGTTTTGATGTTAGCAACACTAGACTTTTGAGTTAATTACTTTTCTTTTGTTATAAATCACTGTACTCCTTCTACTTGTTATAAATTGCTGTATCTCTGCTATGTAAGAATGTAACTTTATTTAGTGCTTTCTGAGAGTGGCACCAGACTTTGGGAAGATTAACACAAATAAGTCTTCTGGTTGACAAATCCTTATCAGAAAAGGGCTGTAAAATGTTAATTGGCCCTTTGGCCATAAGATGATATAAATCACCTAAGACTTGTGTATACAATTAGGTATGCAGAGAGAAAGCCTGGTTTTGATAAGAGTCTGGGCTGCTAACGCTGCATAATTTTGTATTACCCATTGATCTCTATGTACAATCAAAAAGGTATAAAAGGCCTTTCTAGACAATAGGGGCCGGGCAAGTCATTGGAAAGACTGGTTTCCTAAAAGAAAATAGAAGGTTTATTTTTTATTATGGCTATTTTAATATATTTCTAAAATTGCATACTACTATAGCAGACAATGATTTATTGCTAGCATGTTGAGTATAATTGTACTTTCTCACCAAAATCCAAATAATTCATAATAACAACTTTGAATGTATGAAACATTAATCAGGAAATCAGTTGTGGAGGAAGTACTACCTCAGGAGCCAAGATGAAAGGGATGTCTAAGAAGAAATTTTGCCGGGAGCCAGCATGAGGAATCCCACCCATGACAAGGTCACGCGGAGAAGCCTGATGGGCAAGGTGAGCCAAGCCTCAGGGTTTCCCCCTGGTATTTCCTGAGCATGTACCCCAAAAATAAGAATTTGCCTGACTTATTGTACTGTGCTTTTCTACTCTTCTGACACACTCTGGAAAAAGTAAACTCAGGGCTTTAGTCTTCTGCATTTGAAAGGGATTATTCAGTTCAAACCCCCTCTGATAACTCTCTAGCTTGCCTAACAGGTTCCCCTGGAGTTTTTACATCTTGTGAATTGCTTACAGCCCCCAACTGCGAGAGGCACAAAGCTTAAAGCATCTTAAAGATACAGAGCCTTTTCTAAAGAGCTAAAAATCATATTGGTGATGGATTTCACTATTGACTCAATGATTGCTGCCAGGCCTCCATATTCTTTATCTTTTAGGCACCTGGGAGGATATTAATCAATGTATTAATCAATCCCATATATTCGGGATATGGAAAAAGGTATATAGTAGTTTTGATGTTAGCAACACTAGACTTTTGAGTTAATTACTTTTCTTTTGTTATAAATCACTGTACTCCTTCTACTTGTTATAAATTGCTGTATCTCTGCTATGTAAGAATGTAACTTTATTTAGTGCTTTCTGAGAGTGGCACCAGACTTTGGGAAGAACAACACAAATAAGTCTTCTGGTTGACAAATCCTTATCAGAAAAGGGCTGTAAAATGTTAATTGGCCCTTTGGCCATAAGATGATATAAATCACCTAAGACTTGTGTATACAATTAGGTATGCAGAGAGAAAGCCTGGTTTTGATAAGAGTCTGGGCTGCTAACGCTGCATAATTTTGTATTACCCATTGATCTCTATGTACAATCAAAAAGGTATAAAAGGCCTTTCTAGACAATAGGGGCCGGGCAAGTCATTGGAAAGACTGGTTTCCCCCATGTCTCCTCTTTACTCTAATTTCTGGCTGAATTCCCATCTGGGGCGTGGAGGCTCACCATGTCTACTTACTTGCCCTGGCTTCTAAGATCCATGAGAGAGGGAGCCCAAGGTGGGGCACCCTCCGCTACTCAAGAGGATGCTGGCAGCCTAACGTAGATGGTGCAAGTTCCTTGTCTGGAACTTTATTGGCTTTCCACAAAAACCAAGTTATTCAGCCTCTTTTCTCCACTTAATTTTCCTACTACACTATTTCTCCCTAATCTAATCTTATATTTCTAATTAAATAAATGAATATGTTTTTCCTCGCCCATGCTGTCCCCGCTTCGAATTACCCTGGATCCACCGGGGCTGGACACTGGCAAAATCTAGTTGGAGACACTTAATTACAGACAAACCATCCAGTTTATTTCCATTCATATATTAGCATAACATTTTGTTGAATTCATGTATTTTTCACACACCTGTATCCTTACTCACCCTAGGTGGCATTTGCCCTTTATTCTCTGATTCTGATTTTAAAATGCTTAAAGACAATAAATAGAATGTAAGAGTTGGACCATAAAGAAAGCTGAGCATTGAAGAATTGATACTTTTGAACTGTGGTGTTAGAGAAGACTCTTGAGAGTCTTTTGGACTGTAAGAAGATCAAACCAGTCAATCCTAAAGGAAATCAGTCCTGAATATTCATTGAAATGATTGATGCTGAAGCTGAAGCTCCAATATTTTAGCCTCCTGATGCAAAGAATTGACTCATTAGAAAAGACCCTGCTGCTGGGAAAGATTGAAGGCAGGAGGAGATGGGGACGACAGAGGATGAGATGGTTGGATGGCATCACTGACTCAATGGACATGAGTTTGAACAGGTTCTGGGAGATAGTGAAGGACAGAGAGGCCTGGTGTGCTACAGTCTATGGGGTCAAAAAGTCAGACATGACTGAATGACAGTCATGTGTCATTAGCACTTTTTTATTCATTTCATTATCATACTATAATCTGGTAATAAAACTCATTTAGCTCCCTCAATTATGCTCTTATAAATATCCAAAATAAAAGTTCAAAACTATATCTATATATTGAAATTGGTTGCCAATGGTTCCATCAACATCATTCCACCTTTACTTATAGTAAGGATATTTTTAACAGGATACACAAATACCCACTGTAGACTAAAATTTATAGCCTCCGGTAAGTGCCTTTAGCATTCAGATGTGTATGTTCCTTTCATTTTTTTCCCCATTTACAGGTTTCAGCACAATTATTGTGTTGAGTTAACCTCTACCAAGTAAGCCTATAACCCATTCAACAGATGAACTATCTCCCTGACATCACTGTTTCCAAACCTGCCTTTGTCTACCAACAAAATTGTCTGTATGAATGAAACAAAGTCTAAGTACTGTTCAAGTTACTGTTTTGTGGTCTCTTATGCAAATAGCCTAACTCGTATCCCAAGCAATAAAGAATTTAGTAAAATCATGTAGAAAAATTCTGGAAGAAATAATAAAAACAATGTGGCTTTTCTTAGTAGAACAGGGAGAGAGATGAGTAAGGACACAGCTATTGTTTATTGGAGTTTGTGACATCCTATATGTTCTGCTAAAATGTCACCAGTGATTCTTTGGAAGACAGATTATTTACCAATAGAGCTTCATCTTTCAGCAAAAATGTTTAGACATATGCAGTTTTTGCTTTAGTTTTTTTTTTTTTTCCTGTCACTTGCTACCTGTAGTAAAGTACACATTGTTTTTTAAAAGATGGTACCTGGTGGCTGAATGATAAAGAATCTGCCTGGAGTTGACAACTCACTTCAGTATTCTTGCCTGGGAAATCCCATAGACAGAGGAGCCTGGTGACCTACAGTCCATGAGGTCATGAAAGAGTCAGACACTAATTCTCCAAACAAGAATACTGCAGTGGGTAGCCATTCTCTTATCCAGGGCATCTTCCTGACCCAGGGATCAAACGTGGGTTTCCTGCATTGCAGACAGATTCTTTACCATCTGAGCCACCAGGGAAACCCAAAAGCAGCAAACAAAACAACTTTAAAGAAGCAGCCTGAGCAAGAGACAGCACTAGGTCCCCAAGTTTTTCTCCCTCTATTCAGTCAGACTTTGGAAGCCAGTCCAGCTGCAAGTTCCAAATTAAAGACATTTTTTCCCTTCACTATTCGAGCCTATTGCTCCAGGTTATCATAATGCAAGATCAATGTATACAGCTGAGTGATGCTTTACAGTGCAGAGGGCAGGTTAGGGCTGAAATTTAGCTTCAGCTCCATTCAGCCTACTATGAGGTTGGCTTCTACAGGAGGAAGGTGTCCTTTTTACTTCTTACAAAGTCCCTGTCCATGTGCTGAGTCATTGCCTGTAGGATTGCCTCAGGACAGAGGGGGACCCTCTTTCTATTCTATCCATCCAGAGCAGTATAGCATCTCATCTCTAACTTTCACTTTGAAGCCCTACTTTAAAGAAGTTGTCACTTTCAACAAAGAAGGATGGTGGAATTCTAGGTCAATAACATTTCTTGAATTAAAAAAATAAGAGGTTAAAACAAAAATGCAACAAAACAAACCAACTATTTCAAGATATAGATCTTTGTTGTAGTTATTCACACATGGAACTGATTAGAATCAAATGAACTGGAATTCTACTGTGCATTTTGGGGCATCAACAAATCACAATTACCTGGATTGAAAAAACATGAGAATGTATGATTCTTAGTAACTCTGGATTCCAAGCATATCTCACAAAAATAAGAGGAAAATGTAGGGCAAATTTCAAGGATATAATTTCCCTTTTCCATGACTATCATAAATGTGGCCATAGAGCAAACTGAACAAAGAATCGCTAAAGAGAATAGAACCCAGAGCTGCCATTTAAACTCATCAATATGACTTCCTTGAATACCAGGGCAAAGACTTACCATATTCATGCCTCATATATATTGCAGATGGCTGCAACATAGAGACCGTTTAATGTGCTTTCATTTTCTGAATTGGATTATGGTAGTTATCATGTCCCTATTGTATATTATACTATGCATGGGAGGAGGATTTGGTTTAGTATTTGGGATAAAAACCTGCAGGAAATGATTATTTAGCATCAAAACATTGTGGAAGTTTAGCTTGGTATAGTAAGTGCAGGAGTTCTTGCTTTGTCATTATTGAGTTAAAGCTGAGTGTATTTTTTCTGTGGGAAGAAGCATCTACATGACCACCCAACTAAATTCTATGCCCTTTTCCTTCATTAGGTATGTGACCAAACTTTCTGTTTGGGGTAATAAAATATGAACAGAAATGATGTGGTCAAATTCTAGATCATTTCTTCTAAATGATATGAATTACTCTTCTCTTTTCTTTTTTCTCACTGACAGGAACGATTTTTCATATTGTGGACAAAACCTAATGATGATGGCACACTAGAAGGTGAAAGAATTCTGGTAACCTAAGTTGATCAATATACCATAAAAAGCACTGAAATACCTGTCTATTGTATTAGATAAGAAATAAATATTTTTCAAGCACTGTATTTTGATATTTTATAACTCATAAGATCAGATAGATCAGGAATAAACTTTTTTGAAATTTCACTAAATTTGAAAACTTGCTTGGAGACAAAACAGACATTTTGAATAGTGATTGTGGTTTCCTGTTAATCATGTTTTGCACGCTGGATTACTTACTGTTGCCTAAAATGATTTATAGCTAGCATGTGTCTGGTACACAGCATTCACTCAATAAATGTGTGCTGAGTGAATTCATTTAAAATTTTTCCATCATTTATTATTCATCATTCAGTCTTTCCAATGGCAAGAACTGTGCCTGGAGAAAGTTTTGTAATCTCCATAGGGTTACTAGGATTTTAATACTATTATAATGCTTTCATCAAAACACAAACATATGAGCCAAATTGCCTTCATGAAGCCAAAATGAAATTAGCATTTGACAGAGCAATTCCAAAATAAATTACCCCAAACAGGCTCTTTTCTCCATTATAAGTGCAAAATTCTGCTGTTGAGCAAACAGGCTTCGAGCTGGATAATGAAATCTACATGATTTGCTCCTCCTCTAGCTCTAAGCATCATTTTGCTCAGAGCTAGGTTTGGGGCACAGGTTTAGAAGCTTCTCATTAACTACATTGTCTCTGTAGATTTTTATATACAGTGCATCTCAAAAGCAGACATGAAGATGTGCAGGAGAAAGGGAATGCTGTCCTTTCACAGAAATGAGCTATGTGATGACCTGTCATCAAGGTAGTAACAGACTTCATACCAAGCATCCATTATTTGACTCATCATCCTTACACTATTTTAAAGTATTTTATATGATCTTGTAGAAATTCTGGATTATATCTTAAGCCATTCCAAAAATAGTATAGAGTAGGTAAATATGAAATAGTTAATAGTTAATAAATATTGTTCTAATTTTCCTTTTGTTCATGTCTGAGTGCTCAGTTGTGTCCAACTCTTTGTGACTCCATGGTCTGTAGCCCACCAGGCTTCTCTGTTGATGGGATTTTCTAGGCAGGAATACTAGAGTAAGTTCCATTTCCTCTTCCAGGGGGATTGTCTTGACCCAGGGATCAAACCAGAATCTCTTGTGTCTCCTCCATTGAGCAGGAGGAATTTTTTTTTTATTAGCAACTGAGCCACAAAATATTGTCATTTTCCTTTTATATTTATTTTGTAATTTGATTAGTTTAAAAAGAAATATATTGTTAGTCCTATTTAAATGTAAACTATACAAAGGGATGATGGGATAAGGAAACAAAATTAAAGGAAAAAAAAATATACATTGAGACATGTTCTCCCATGTATGCTATCAATATGTTCTGCTTAGTCTGTATTTGACTGTACTCTATAGCATCATGTTTATAGATTATTTCACTCATTTTCCTCTCAGTGCTTCACTGAAGGTGATTTCCATTGAACTCTTTCAATTCACTGATTCTTTTCTCTGCTGAGTCCACTGTTCACTCCCTATGAGTGTTTCTCCATTCCTTAATTAACAGATAGAAAATAAATGGCAAACAATGGAAACAGTGATGGACTTTATTTTCTTGGGCTCCAAAATCACTGAAGATGGTGACTGCAGCTGTGAAGTTAACAGACTCTTGCTCCTTGGAAGAAAAGCTATGACCAACCTAGACAGCATATTAAAAAGCAGAGACATTACTTTGCCAACAAAGTTTCATCTAATCAAAGCTATGGTTTTACTAGTAGTCATGTATGGATGTGAAATTTGAACCATAAAGAAGGCTGAGCACCAAAGAATTAATTCTTTTAAACTGTGGTTTTGGAGAAGACTCTTGAGAGTCCCTTGGATGCCAAGGAGATCAAACCAGTCAGTCCTAAAGAAAATCAGTCCTGAATATTCACTGAAAGGACTGATGCTGAGGCTGAAACTCCAATACTTTGGCCACCTGATGCAAAGAGCCAACTCATTAGAAAAAACTCTGAAGCTGGGAAAGGTTGAAGGCAGAAGGCAAAGGGGATGGCAGAGGATGAGATGATTGGATGGCATCAGTGACTCAATGGACATGAGTTTGTGCAAGCTCTGGGTGATGCTGAAGGGCAGGGAAGGCTGGCATGCTCCAGTCCATGGGATCACAAAGGGTTGGCCATGGATGAGCAACTGAACAACAACAGGTGTATGAGGGGCTTTCCACATTGCATAAGTGGTAAAGAACCCACCTACCAATGTAGGAGACATAAGAGATGTGGGTTTGATCTCTGTGCTGGGAAGATCCCCTGGAGAAGGGCATGGCAACCTGGTTACTCCAGTATCCTTGCCTGGAGAATCCTAGGAACAGAAGAGCCTGGTGGGCTATAGTCCTTGGGGTTGCAAAGTATCAGAAGTTACTGAAGCAATTTAGCATGCATGCTCACAGAAGTTATGGGAAGTCACCTCAATTTCATGCAAAAATTGCTATATTGTGAGATGTGGCAGCTCTATCTAGTTCAAACTTTGAAAATGTCCTGGATGTGTGGCTTGACTGGTCAGTGTTGCAAACACCTCTTTACCGTGGGGCATTGCTTCCTAAGTACATGAGACTAATAGCTTTCATATTACCTTTCTAAACTAGTGCCTCCCTGCCTCACCCCACTTCTCCACAGTCCTGTAAATATAAACCATTCAGGGCTTGGCAGCTCTTCGTCACTTCTTCCTGGAAATTCTAATTTTCTGAGATTTAGAGCTTAAACCTGACCAAACATCTGGAGTGGAGACCGGTCTTACATATGTTGGCTTCCCTCTCTAGGCTTTGTTTCCTGTGTATTGCATAACAGTGGGGGGGGGGGGAGGGGCAGGTGGCTCAAATATTTAAATATTTATATAAATGAGCTTTTATAAACTTAAATGTTTAAATACACATGCACACACACACACACACACACACACACACACACACACAAACTTCCCTGGTGGCTCAGTGGTAAAGAATCCTCTTGCCAAGCAGGAGACACAGGTTTGATCCCTAGGTTCAGAAGATTCCCTGGAGAAGGAAATGACAACCCAGTCCAGTATTCTTGCCTGGAAAATCTGATGGACAGAGGAGCCTGATGGGCTACAGCCCATGGCATCACAAAGAGTCAGACATGATTTAGCAACTAAACAACAACAGCGTGACAGAACTGGGGCTGTGGGGCCATTCCTCAGCCGTGTTCCCAGAAGCAGTAGATCTGAGTTTACATTTAGTCACTTGAACCACGTAGATCTACTTTCTAGCCAGGCTTATAGAATAGCTCCCCCAGGGGAGTTTGTCTTACTGAGGTGAAATTTAGAAGAGGGAGGTTAGTAGGATAAACTATGGATTCTGTTTCTGCGGATCATTTTCAGATTACAACTGGTACTCATCTTTCTCACCTGATCTATTTAAATTCCCCTCAACCCAGCTATCCCTTTGGCTATCATTTTTGTTGTTTTGGTGTCTGTTGATGTTGTTATTTACTCTTTAATTGTGTCTGATTCTTTGCGACCCCATGGGCTGTAGCCTGCCAGGTTCCTCTGTCCCTGAGACTCTCCAGGCAAGGATACTGAAGTGGGTTGTTATTTCCTTCTCCAAGGGATCTTCCCAACCTAAGGACCAAATCTGCTTCTCCCATGTCTCTGGCATTGGCAGATGGATTCTTTACCACTGCACCATCTGGTGACTGACTCATTAATAGGACTTATGTTATTATTAGAGAGGGATCTGAGTCTTTGGCCATTATGCTCCTTTCAGGATAGGTTTGTTGTTCCTAGCAATTCATGGTCACACTGCATCAGTGAAGAACTTGGAGTCACCAATAGTCATGTGGGTTCAACACTTATTCCTGCTTGACATCATTGCTTGACAGCGGTTCAACCACTGTCTTCTGATTAGGGTCATTTATCCCTGACAGTATAGCAGTTTCTACTTCAGCTGGCCACAAGAAGTCCAAAGGATCCTGGAAATGGAGTTTGTAGCTTATTGAGAGTCTGCCGATGTTTGTTGACAAGAATGTGTCTCCCTTTGTGACTAAAATCTCCAATCTTGTACAGTCCAGAATTGCAGGGACTGGAAACTCAAAATCTCTAGCAATAAGTAAGATAACTGGATGACTCCTGCATTCACCCTCTTAGGTCCCAGACACACAGGCATATTCTTCTGATTAGAGACACAGTACAAAGTCTATGACTTAATGTATATACTCTATCCTAAAGGGTTTGTTCCTCTCTGGAATTTAAATTCATATAGTCTTCCTTGCTTCTACAGCTATCTGATCTTTCCAAACTCTGTTTTTGGTATTTTTAATTTAATTGTAAACAGTTACTTTTGGTTACTTTTTATATTCAGAAATAGAAATGCTCCAGGCATCTGCATTCATATAATGTCATATAAGGGTTAGAGTCTGGGGAAAAAAAAAAAAAAAAAGCTATTAATGTGTTTATATTTGGTGAGAGCTAGAATGAGAGGAACTAATGCTTATATCATAGTTTTCTTAAAAACATGCTTGTATTGTTTGCAAGTTTTTTATTTATCATGCATTTATGCATATTTCTTTTTTCAGATTGAAAGCAAATCCAAAGTTTAGAGCTCCAGCAAGAATATTTTCCTGCATGTACTTCTTTTTATTTTAACTTTTCAAGAAATGACAGTTCACTAGATGTCTAAGATATTTTCTCAGCTTGACTATAAGAGAGATTGCAAGGTCACAAATATATGAATAGCTTGAGAGTCAAAAAGCATTAAGCATTCTATAAAAAGTGAGCTTGGTTATGTTATTTCAGGCACAAAGTAAATCATGTGTGAAGACACCAAGGGGGAAGTGTTTAATTCTTTTTAAGAACTTAAAAAATTCTCTATAAATAAAAGGAAAAACAAAAGAGTGTTCTAAGATAGGATTGAAAGGTGGGTTGTGGTTGGTTTGTGGAAGGCATTTACTTCATAGTAATTCTTTTTATATTTTCCCTTAGTTATTGGAGAGTTATGCTAGTGGATGAAAAACCAGAACTTTCAGAATTCACTGTGTCTGAAAGTATTAACTGTTATGAAACTTTCTTTGCAGGTTACACTCCTGGCATACATTAACTATGTGAATCAGAGGTAGGCAGTGTCTTCATGATTAAAACTTTTATACCATGCTTTTTAAAGCTTTTATTTTTATTTTTTTTGAGTAAAGGAAAAGGACATTTGTCTGAGGATGAATTCTAACTTGCATACGTTTTTGTCATTCTAAAAAAAGTGAATTTATGAAGCAAAATTTTGCTAAATGTTAAACTTTAAAATTTAATATAACAGACTATTAAATTACTGCCATTAACTATTTCATAGAATTAAAGGCTAAAGTATTCTCAGCTGTTAAAATATCTAAAGAAAATTTGTGGGTTTTTTTTGTGTGCAGTTGGAATAAAAATAAAATATTAACTGAAAATAAATATGTTTCAACAAAGAGCTTAGTATTAGTAGTTTAGTTGCTAAGTCATGTCTGACTCTTGCAACCCCACAGACTGTAGCCTGCCAGTCTCCTCTGTCCATAGGATTCTCCAGGCAAGAATCTTGGGGTGGGTTGCCATTTCCTTCTCCAACCACTACTAAAGAGTTAGTGATTAATATAAAAGAGCATGGCATTTTCTTTTAGATATAAAGCATATGTAAATCAAATTAGCAAATAAAGCAATTCAAGAATTCAAGTAGAATTTTTAAGAAAAATCCATGACTTAGTCTTCAGAATCTCAGAATATATTACCTTCATGGCAAAAGGGACTTTATAGTTGGCTAAAGTAAGGATCTTGGAGTTCGAAGTTTATTCTAGATTTTCTGGGTGGGTCCAAAGTAATCATAGGGTCTTTTTAAAAAATAAATGAGAGTATCAAAGTTACAGAGACTATATATAATGAAGGAAGCAGTGTTGAAATGAAACACTTTGAATGAAGGAAGAGGCCATGAGTTAAGGAATGCAGGTGCCCTCTAGACTCTGGAAAACTCAAGGGAACAGATTCTTCCCTGTAGCCTTTGGAAGGAACACATGTCTGTCAGCACCTTGAATTTGGTCCAGAAAGACACACTTTAGATTTCTGACCCCTAAAACTATAATAGAATACATTTCCACCAGTTTTGTTGTTTTAAGCCACAGAGTTTGTGATAGTTTGGCTGCAGTAGAGAATTGAAAGTGAAAGTATTAGTCACTCATTCGTGTCCAGCTCTTTTCGACCCCATGAGCTGTAGCCCACAAGTCTTCTCTGTTCATGGAATTCTCCAGGCAAGACTACTGTAAGGGATTGCCATTTCCTTCTCCAGGGGATCTTCCCAACCTGAGCATTGAACTCGGGTCTCCACACTGCAGGCAGACTCTTTATTGACTGAACCACCAGGAAAGACCTATGAGTCAGACCTGCAGTAGGGAATTAGTACAGTATTATTTCTGCTTAATTATTCCTATACTCATATTGCTTTGCTTAACTCTGCAATTTTGGAGTTAATACCCTCTATGAGGAGGATAATGATTGAGTGAAAATGACAGTGAAATCCACTCAGTCAAGTCTGAATCTTTGTGACACATGGATGGTAGCCTTATTCACACTGTTCACACTGCATGAACAAAGCAAAAACAACATCCAGTTGTGGATGTTACTGGTGATAGAAGTAAAGTCTGATGCTGTAAAGAGTAATACTGCATAGGAATCTGGACTGTTAGGTCCATGAATCAGGGCAAATTGGAGGTGGTCAAACAGGAAATGACAAGAGTGAACATCGACATTTTAGGAACCAGCAAACTAAAATGGACTGGAATGGGTGAATTTAACTCATTTGAACATTATACCTATTGCTGTGGGCAAGAATCCCTTAGAAGAAATGGAGTAGCCATGATGGTCAACAAAAGAGTCTGAAATTCAGTACTTGGATGCAGTCTCAAAAACAACAGAATGATCTCTGCTCATTTCCAAGGTAAACCATTCAATATCACAGTAATCCAAGCCTATGCCCCAAGCAATAATGGTGAAGATGCTGAAGTTGAATGGTTCTATGAAGACCTACAAGACCTTCTAGAAGTAACACCCAAAAAAGATGTCCATTTCATTATAGGAGACTGGAATGCAAAAGTAGAAAGTCAAGAAACACCTGGAATAACAGGCAAATTTGGCCTTGAAGTACAGAATGAAGCAGGGAAAAGGGTGATAAAGAGAACACACTGGTCATAGCAAACACCCTCTTCCAACAATATAAGAGAAGACTACACATGGATATCACAAGATGGTCAATATTAAAATCATATTGATTATATTCTTTGCAGCCAAAGATAACTCAGATCATGAACTCTTTATTGCCAAATTCAGACTTAAATTGAAGACAGTAGGGAAAACCATTAGACCATTCAGGTATGACCTAAATCGAGTCCTTTACAATTATGCTGTGGAATTGAGAAATAGATTCAAGGGATTAGATCTGATAGATAGAGTGCCTGAAGAACCATGGACAAAGGTTCATGACATTGTTCAGGAGGCAGGGATCAAGACCATGCTCAAGAAAAAGAAATGCAAAAAGGCCAAATGGTTGTATTAGGAAGCCTTACAAATACCTGTGAAAAGAAGAGAAGCGAAAGTCAAAGGAGACTCGGGAAGATACCCCCATTTGAATGCAGAGTTCCTAAGAAGAGCAAGGAGAGATAAGAAAGCATTCCTCAGTGATCAATGCAAAGAAATAGAGGAAAACAAAAGAAAGGGTGGGACTAGAGATCTCTTCAAGAAAATAAGAGATATCAAGGGAGCACTTCATGCAAAGATGTGCTCAATAAAGGACAGAAATGGTAGGGACCTAACAGAAGCAGAAGATATCAAGAAGAGATGGCAAGAATACACAGAAGAACTATACAATAAGATCTTCATGACCCAGATAATCATGAAGGCATGATCACTCACCTAGAGCCAGACATCCTGGAACACAATGATAAGTGGGCTTTAGGAAGCATCCCAGGAACAAAGCTAGTGGAGGTGATGGAATCCCATTGAGCTATTTCAAATCCTAAAAGATGATGCTGTGAAAGTGCTGCATTCAATATGCCAGCAAATTTGGAAAACTCAGTAGTGGCCACAGGACTGGAATCCAATGCCTAAGAAAGGCAACGTGAAAGAATACGCAGACTATTGCACAACTGCACTCATCTCACATGTTAGCAAAATAATGCTCAAAATTCTCCAAGCCAGGCTTCAGCAGTATGTGAGCCATACACTTGCAGATGTTCAAGCTCGTTTTAGAAAAAGCTGGTTTTCTATTGCCAATGTCCTTTGGATCATCAAAAAAAGGAAGAGTTCCAGAAAAATATGCATTTCTGCTTTATTGACTATGCTAAAGCCTTACTGTG
Organism: Cephalophus harveyi; assembly: GCA_006410635.1. NCBI lineage: Eukaryota > Metazoa > Chordata > Mammalia > Artiodactyla > Bovidae > Cephalophus > Cephalophus harveyi. Next base: position 103,120 of record SJYT01010635.1, on the reverse strand, counting down.
TGGATCACAGTAAACTGTGGAAAATTCTGAAGGAGACAGGAGTACCAGACCACCTGACCTGACTCTTGAGAAATCTGTATGCAGGTCAGGAAGCAACAGTTAGAACTGGACTTGGACCAGCAGAGTGGTTCCAAATCAGGAAAGGAGTATATCAAGGGAATATATTGTCACCCTGCTTATTTAACTCATGTGCAGAGTACATCATAAGAAATGTTGGGTTAGATGAAGCAAAAGCTGGAATCAAAATTTCCAGGATAAATTTCAGTAACCTCATATATGCAGATGACACCACCCTTATGGCAGAAAGTAAAGAAGAACTAAAGAGTCTCTTCATGAAAGTGAAAGAGAAGAGTGAAAAAGTTGGCTTAAAGCTCAACATTCAGAAATCTAAGATCATAGAATCTGGGAACAAGTGGAAACAGTGGCTGACTTTATTTTTCTGGGCTCCAAAATCACTGCAGATGGTGATTGCAGCCATGAAATTAAAAGGTGCTTACTCCTTGGAAGGAAAGTTATGACCAACCTAGACAGTGTACTTAGAAGCACAGGCATTACTTTGCTGACAAAAGTCCATCTAGTCAAAGTGATAGTTTTTCTAGTAGTCATGTATGGATGTAAGAGTTAAACTATAAAGAAAGCTGAGTGCTGAAGAATTGATGCTTTTGGACTGTGGTGTTGGGGAAGACTCTTGAGAGTCCCTTGGACTGTAAGGAGATCTAGCCAGTCCATCCTAAAGGAAATCAGTCCTGAATAGTCATTGGAAGGACTGATGCTGAAGCTGAAACTCCAATACTTTGGCCACCTGATATGAAGAACTGACTCATTTGAAAAAGCCCTGATGCTGGGAAAGATTGTTAGCTGGAGGAGATGGGGACAACAGAGAATGAGATAATTGGATGGCATCACTGAGTCAATGGACATGAGTTTGAGTAATCTCCGGGAGTTGGTGATGGACATTGAGGCCTCGCATGCTGCAGTCCATGGAGTTGCAAAGAATTGGACATGACTGAGGTTCTGAACTGAACTGAACTGGACTGTAGACTGCCAGGTTCCTCTCTCTTTGGAATTCTCCAGGCCAGAATACTGGTGTATGTAGCCATTCTGTTCTCCAGGGGATCTTTCCAACCAAGGGAGGAAACCTAGGTCTCCCACATTGCAGGTTGATTCTTTACCAGTTGAGCCACCGGGGAAGTCCAGGAAAACTGGAGTGGGTACTTATCCCTTCTCCAGCAGATATTCCTGACCCAGGTCTCCTGCCTTGCAGGTGGATTCTTTCTTTATCAGCTGAGCTACCAGGGAAGCCTTAATGATAGAGTAGTGAAAGAGATAGAGCAAGTAGCCTGGCTAGCTCCATCACAGGAGGGTAATGACTGCCCTATGGTTATTGATTCACTGATTTCTGATGAAGAGAAGCTTGCAGTTGGTATGTCTAGATGGTTGTCCCTTTCCCATACTGTCCTGATCATTTATTAACTTCCCAAGTTTTGTGTCCTGAAACAGTAATTCTATCTTGGATATTCTTGACAGTGAAGGGACAAACAAGCATCAGTGCCTTTCATGAGTGAGTGAGTGAAGTCGTTCAGTCATGTCTGACTCTTTTCGACCCCATGGACTATAGCCTACCAGGCTCCTGCATTCATGGGATTTTCCAGGCAAGAATACTGGTGTGAGTTGCCATTTCCTTCTCCGGGAGATCTTCCCAACCCAGGGATTGAACTGGGGTCTCCTGCATTGTAGGCAGACACTTTACCATCTGAGCCACCAGGGAAGTCCATGACTCAACACAAAAACTGTCAGGCTTATCTCATTCATGAGTTTAGATCAATTATGCAACCAAATTTAACAATGTGAGAGCAATGGAAATTTTGATGGAAAACAGACAAAATCCAAACACCAGTAAACCATATTCTGAGAAGAATGATATAAGCACAAATCATCTCTTTACTGAGATCACTGTGTTGTAAAAAACCTGTGTTAGTCCAGTCTACCAGATGGAATCAACACAATCATGGAGTGGGACGAATCAATCTGTCCCACAGATTCAACATTTCAAAGTAAAGCATCATGGTACAACATGCAGTCTCAGTAAAAACAAAATAAAAAAAGAAAAAGCAAAATAGCTGTTACTTTTGAATAGAAATGTAAATAATAAGATTTAACTTGAAAAATTTGGACATCACTATAGGCCTAGTACTTGCATATTTTATTCTAATTCAGAAAGTTAGAACAGAACAACCAAAAAGGTTTGAATTTAAAGGCTGAATTAAAAATGAAAAACTGGTTGCATTATTCCTTTTTTAAAAATTTAATTCACTTTCATTCATTTTTTATTTCATTTCTTATTCACATTTAATTGTTTCACTGTCTTTATTTTATTTATTTATTTATTTTTGGCTATGTGGCATGCAGGATCTTAGTTCCCTGATCTGGAATTGAACCTGGTCTCTTGGCAGCAAAAGTGAAAATTCTTAATCATTGGACTCCTAAGAAATTCATACATTATTTCTTTATATGTCTGTTTTCCTGATATTCCAGTAGCTGATAAAGGTGGTGAGATTTGATCCCAGCTCTTCAAAACAAGTTCCCAGTAAACACTAAAGTTCTGAAAGTCAGATTAGTTTATAATATATTCAGCTCATCACCACAGGTCTTGATATGAGGCTGAGTTAAACTCAGAGTCAAGCAAAAACTTGGGAAAACTGGACTGGTGACCATCCTCTTTGTGTCTTCCCATGGCAGGAAAAGAATTTGACATCTTTTCCTTGACTTACCTTTTCTTCAAGCAGACTTTTGCTAAGGATGAAATGTGTAGAATGGTGTCATAAATGTAATACTAAACATTATAAGGAGCCTTAATTACAGTGTGATTATGTAAAAATAATTATACATTGTTCTGTTTATTTTTAAATATTCATCTCTACTCTAAATTCAGCTTGCCTTTTTATTTGTGGCTAGTTCACCAGGTGTGGTTTCCATTCACATATTGAATGAGTTTAGAAGAAATCCTTACAAAGCAAAATACAGCTTGGTAAAATTATTATACCTGCCGAATGGTAATCACAAATCTTATGCAGCATATATAGTATCGTTTAAGGAATTTTTCTTTGTACTCAAATATCCGATATTCAGTTTCAGTTCAGTTGCTCAGTCCTGTACAACTCTGCGACCCCATGAATGGCAGCATGCTAGGCCTCCATCTGTCCATCACCAACTCCCGGAGTTCAACCAAACCCATATCCATTGAGTTGGTGATAACATCCAACCATCTCATCCTCTTTTGTCCCCTTCTCCTATGCCCTCAATCTTTCCCAGCATCGGGGTCTTTACAAATAAGTCAGCTCTTCACATCAGGTGGCCAAAGTATTGGAGTTTCAGCTTCAGCATCAGTCCTTCCAATGAACAACCAGGACTGATCTCCTTTAGGATGGACTGGTTGGATCTCCTTGCAGTCCAAGGGACTCTCAAGAGTCTTCTTCAACACCACAGTCCAAAATCATCAATTCTTCAGTGCTCAGCTTTCTTTATAGTCTAATTGTCACATCAATACATGACCACTGGAAAAACCATAGCCTTGACTAGATGGACTTTTGTTGACAAAGTAATGTCTCTGCTTTTCAATATGCTGTCTAGGTTGGTCATAACTTTCCTTCCAAGGAGTAAGCATCTTTTAATTTCATGGCTGCAATCACCATCTGCAGTGATTTTGGAGCCCCCAAAATAAACTCAGCCACTGTTTCCACTGTTTCCCCATCTATTTGGCATGAAGTGATGGGACCGGATGCCATGATCTTAGTTTTCTCAATGTTGAGCTTTAAGCCAATTTTCTCACTCTCCTCTTTCATTTTCAACAAGAGGCTCTTTAGTTCTTCTTCACTTTCTACCATAAGGGTGGTGTCGTCTGCATATATGAATTTATTGATATTTCTCCCGGCAATCTTGATTCCAGCCTGTGCTTCCTCCAGCCCAGTGTTTCTCATGATGTACTCTGCATATAAGTTAAATAAGCAGGGTGACAATATACCGCCTTGATGTACTCCTTTTCACATTTGGAACCAGTCTGTTGTTCCATGACCGTTCTAACTGTTGCTTCCTGACCTGCATACAGAATTTTCAAGGGGTAGGTCATGTGGTCTGGTATTCCCATCTCTTGAAGAATTTTCCACAGTTTATTATGATTCACACTGTCAAAGGCCTTGGCATAGTCAATAAAGCAGAAATAGATATTTTTCTGGAATTCTCTTGCTTTTTCAATGATTCACTGGATGTTGACAATTTGATCTCTGGTTCTTCTGCCTTTTCTAAAACCAGCTTGAACATCTGAAAGTTCACAGTTCATGTATTGCTGAAGCCTGGTTTGGAGAATTTTAAGCATTACTTTACTAGCGTGTGAGATGAGTGCAATTGTGCGGTAGTTTTGAGCATTCTTTGGCACTGTCTTTCTTTGGGATTGGAATGAAAACTGACCTTTCCCATTCCTGTGGCCACTGCTGAGTTTTCAGATTTGCTGGCATATTGAGTGCAACACTTTCACAGCATCATCTTTCAGGATTTGAAATAGATCAACTGGAATCCCATCACCTCCACTAGCTTTGTTCGTAGTGATCCTTCCTAAGGCCCATTTGACTTCACATTCCAGAATGCCTGGCTCTAGATGAGTCATCACACCATTGTGATTATCTGGGTCCTTAAGATCTTTTTTGTACAGTTTTTCTGTGTATTCCTGCCACCTCTTAATATCTTCTGCTTCTGTTAGTTCCCTACAATTTCTGTGCTTTATTGAGCCTAACTTTGCATGAAATGTTCCCTTGGTATCTCTAATTTTCTTGAAGAGATCTCTAGTCTTTCCATTTCTGTTGTTTTCCTCTATTTCTTTGCATTGATTGCTGAGGAAGGCTTATCTCTCCTTGCTATTCTTTGGAACTCTGTATTCACATGGGTATATCTTTCCTTTTCTCCTTTGCTTTTTGCTTCCCGTCTTTTCACAGCTATTTGTAAGGCCTCCTCAGACAGTCATTTTGCTTTTTTTCATTTCTTTTTCTTGGAGATAGTCTTGATTCTTGTCTCCTCTACAATATCAGGAACCTCCATCCACAGTTCATCAGGCACTCTGTCTATCAGATCTAGTCCCTTAAATCTATTTTTCACTTCCACTGTATAGTCATAAGGAATTTGATTTTTGTTCATACCTGAATGGTCTAGTGATTTTCTCCACTTTCTTCAATTTCAGTCTGAATTTGGCAATAGGGAGTTCAGGATCTAAGCCACAGTCAGTTATCAGTCTTGTTTTTGCTGACTGTATAGAGATTCTTCATCTTTGGCTGCAAAGAATATAATCAATCCAATTTCGGTGTTGACTATACCCTGTATTATATCAGTTGAGTTCAATTCAGTTCAGTCACTCAATTGTGTCCGACTCTTTGTGACCCCGTAAATCGCAGCACGCCAGGCCTCCCTGTCCATCACCAACTCCTGGAGTTCACTCAGACTCATGTCCATCGAGTCAGTGATGTAAAATTAATTAAATAAAAATAGTTCGTATATCACATATTCTAATTTTAAAACATGAAATATAAGCAGAAATACCTGAGGACAAATATTTGAAGTGATAGATGGCAGTATCGTTTCATATTTTTATAATGGTTTTGCTCACTTTTACCCCTCACCCAACAGCTTTCGTTGCTTTCTGAAGTTTTGAACGTCAATGTATGTTAATTTGAAGACTGTTTTTTTTTGACTAGGTAACGCTGATTTGCATTTCTTCACTGTATGAAGGATGATGCCCAGAGAATCACAGAAGTGGAAAGAAAAGTTTTCCATTAATTTACACATGGTTGCACAGCTAACCCAAAATGTCAGGAGATTGTGAAGTTGGCTCAGTGTGATGCTATGAATTGGTCCATTCTATCCATTCTTAAGGAGCGCCTTAGTTTACTGAATGCCCAATGTAATTTCAAAATACATTTTAAGATACCTATTTAGTTTTAAAATCTCTTTGATTTTAACATATGTTTTTACTCTTGAGGTTAAATCATACAAATCAATTTTCACTAACTTGCTACCTAATGTTTCATAGGTATTCTTAAAGATCATCTTTCAATGAATGACTGGATCTTCTAAGGGATAGAAAAGTAAAGTGCTCATCTTTTAAACAGTGCTAAAGAAATATATAGGAAAAGCAGTAATAATGAAGAAAGTTATGTATTCTATTTTCAAGAAGGGAATAAAAGGAAAAATGAGTAATGGGTAATCCAGTTAAAATGGTTTTCTAAAATTTCAGCATGTAAGTTGAACTACAGGACCAAATATACTGAATGTAAGCTTTTGCTGCACCAACACTAATGTTTGATATCCAAGGAGGGAAAGAATATTTTCTTGCTGCATCAGATGCATTTAGCTGTGTTGGATATTTCAAGTGTGCTGGTTCCAAAAAAAAAAAAGAAAAAAAAATACAAAAAACCACAAACCCTTAAAAACTGTGCTCTGTTCTCTCCCCATTTTTTTTTTAATAAAAAAATCAAACACAAATGAAGTTAATAGCGAAAGAAAGAAAGTACCAATTTAATCTCATCAATTTTTTGTGAGAATTTTCAGCTCTAAGAATGCAATATTAAAGTGTCACACAAGTGATGTGCTATCAATGCTCCTTTTTTATCTTCAAAATAAGTTGGCAGTATTCTGTAATGCACAACAATAGCAACTAATGTGGAGAAAGCAGAGAGTCTTTGTACACTTTATAACATAATCACAACATGTAGTTTTTTCTTGTGAAATGTCTAAATGTGGTCATATCACAACATGACCAGGATCAATTTTTTTTTTGTTTGCATTTTGACAATGCCAATAATTTTTTGTTTCCAATTTTAATATCCAACCTAACACTCTGATGCTGGGAGGGATTGGGGGCAGGAGGAGAAGGGGACAACAGAGGATGAGATGTCTGGATGGCATCACGGACTCGATGGACATGAGTCGGAGTGAACTCCAGGAGTTGGTGATGGACAGGAAGGCCTGGTGTGCTGCAATTCATGGGGTCGCAAAGAGTCGGACACGACTGAGTGACTGAACTGAAGCAAATAGTGACAGTTCATTATTCTCAGTGATAATTTTTCTTTGTGATTGTTAATAAGCCTTTTTACATACTACATAATTCCATCTTAGAAACTGCCCTTTAAGAGGGTTAACTGTTATTGCAATTCCAATTGCCTTTTGTGAATAACTAGACACAGTTTGAACAAATCAAAGATCTTCAGTCAAATAATAGATAAGTGGCAGAAACTACAAAGGACAGTTCTGAGAATCTGACTCTGGAGTTTTCTGCTACCCTGGAAAACTTAATGTCAGGAAAATTAATACCTCAAAATTACTCGTCTTAAAGTTTCAAGTATTAAAAAGCCTTTAGTGCATGGGCTTCCAGGTGACTTAGTGGTGAAGAGTCCACCTGCCAATTCAGAAGACTCAAGAGATGCAGGTTCAATCTCTGGATCGGGAAGATCCCCTGGAGTAGGAAATGACAAACTGCTTCAGTGTTCTTTCCTGGAAAATTCCATGGATGGAGGAGCCTGGTGGGCTTACAGTCCATGGAGTCGCAGAGTTGGATATGATTGAGCACATACTTATAAGCATAGATACACAAAAGAAGAGATCATTTTACTATTTTTCAGAATATTGTCATATGAAGTAATCGAAACTAGTAAATAAAAAAATTTAAGAATTTATTTGTATCCACAAAGTATGCCATGTATACTGTTTTAAAATAGACTATTGGATAATAATTTATTAAAAATATGAACAAATTTTCAAATTAGAAGTATTTTTAAATGATAAAAGATAATTTATTATAATATTATTAAACTATATAAAATAGCTTTTTTAATAGTAAAATTGCTTCAGCTATCATAAAATAATGTCAATAAATTACAATAGTAAGGGAAAGAAGGCATTCTTCGGCAAAATTCCTTTCAAAGTTGTAGAAATATGATCTCTGTATACGTATGTGACTTCAGCAGCTAGGTCAGATCACAAAGTGTGTACCAAGCTCAAAATGTAAAGAGAAAGGAGACTGATGCAGATATCTCAAGTTTGGATTCACTGTGGTAAACAGCTCTGCAGGTCAAAGGGCAATGCAAAGGAGGCTGGGTAGTAGATCAGACTTGAAATGTGTTTTTGTGTGTTTTTCCCCTTATTCCTTAAGCAGAAATGAAGGAAATACATACACATAGAGGGAACTATAAATTATATGTAGATTTTTCCACTGTGCAGAGAATTGACACTTCTAACTCCTGAGCTGTTCAAGGGGACCATTGCATGTAGCACATTTTCTTTATACAATCACCTGTCAATGGGCACTTAGATTGATTCCATATCTTTAGTTCAGTTCACTTCAGTCACTCAGTCGTGTCCAACTCTTTTCTACCCTATGGACTGCAGCACACCAAGATTCCCTGTCCATCACCAACTCCTGGAGTTTACTCAAACTCATGTCCATTGAATCGGTGATGTCATCTAACCATCTCATCCTCTGTCGTCCCCTTCTCCTCCTGCCTTCAATCTTTCCCAGCATCAGGGTCTTTTCCAATGAGTTAGTTCTTTGCATCAGGTGGCCAAAGTATCGGAGTTCCATATCTTAGCTATTGAGAATAGGCAGCAATTGATGTTGGAATTAATTTTCAAATTGATGTTTTCGTTTTCTTTGGATAAACAGAACTGAAATTGCTGGATCATATGGCAGTTCAATTTTTATATTTTTGAGAATCCCCCCAACTGTTTTCTGAACCACTTTACATTTCTACCAACAAATGTTCTATTTTCCTCACATTCTTACTAAAACATGTTATTAGTTCTCTTTTCCATGGCAGTAATTTTGAGCTGATATCTTATCTTCTATATGCTAACAATAAGCTATCAGAAAAAGAAATTAGGAAAACAATCCCATTTACAATTGCATCAGAAAGAATGAAATACCTAGGAACAAATTGAACCAATGAGGTACAAACACAAAACTTGTATTATAAAAACCATAAGACATGGATGAAAAAAAATTGAAACCACACATGCATATTTAATTTTAGAAGATTATTCCAAATTGTTTTCCAATATACTTGTGAAATTTTTATTTTGATGAATGTGTAAGTTCTGGTTGATTCTGATATTCTCTAAATGCATTATCATCAGACTTCAATTTTTGCTAAACCTATGTGGAAAATAGAATTTAATATTTTTAAAGGTTTAATTTGTATCATCTAACTATCCAATGACTGATTATTTAGCATTGGCTATGTTGGCTACATGCTGTGTTTACTTGGTAAAATATTTATATTCTTCATATACTTTTCTTTGGCATTGTTTGTATTTATTTTATTTTTATTTACAAATTTGCATTTATTTTCAATTCATAGATTGCTTTATATTTTCTGCCTTATTTAAGACATTACACAATTTGAAGATCATAAAAATATTATTTTGTGTTATATTGTGTTATATTATATAGTGTTATATATATTGTGCTATATTATTTTGTGTAGAAATTGATTTTTTGAAGATTGGAAGTCAGTAGTTATTTTTTTAATGAAAGCTATTAAAGTGATTGTTTTTTTCCTTGTTGATAAATGTGTCCACCTTTACTGCAATCAAAGTTTTCACATGAAGAGTACCCAATTTCGAGTCATTCTAATATATACCACTGGCTTACTTTCAGTAATTATGTTTTCCACTTCTTGTGGCATTCTGTAAAATCTTTTATATTAAGGATATTTCCCTGTAAAACACAGTGTTTCTCTTTACTTCACTTTTTCTATTATCTGGAAATTTTGTTTAAATTTCTATCTATTTCTTAATTCTTACAAGTATTTACTAGTAAAATCAACTGACTTAAGATTTTTTTGTTGGCAAGTTCTGTTTTTCATTTTAAACTTGTGACACACATAATAATATTTACCACTTTTTAATGTATCAAATTGAGAAAGTTTCCTTCTATGCCTGATTTATTGAAAGTTTTTATAGTTGCTTTGTTCAGTCACTCAGTTGTGTCCAATTCTTTGTGAGCTCATGAACAGCAGCTTGCCAGGCTTTCCTGTTCTTCACTTTTCCGAAGTTTGTTCAAACTCATGTCTATTGAGTCAGTGATGCCATCTAAACATCTCATCCTCTGCCTCCCCCTTCTCTTGCCCTCAGTCTTGCCCAGCATCAGGGTCTTTTCCAATGAGTTGGCTCTTTGCATCAGATAGCAAAAAGATTAGGGTTTCAGCTTCATCATCAGTCCTTCCAGTGAATATTCAGGGTTTATTTCCTTTAGGATTGATTGTTTCCATCTCCTTGCTGTCCAAGGGACTCTCAAGAGTCTTCTTCAGCACTACTGTTAGAAATCAGTAATTCTTTGGCACTCAGTCTTCTTTATGGTCCAGCTTTCACATCTGCACATAACTATTGGAAAAACCATATATTTGATTATATGGCATGACTGCACACAACATGTGCAATGACTTTGGAAGCAAAGAAAAGAAAATCTGTTGCTCTTTCCACTTTTTCCCCATCTATTTGCCATGAAGTGATGGGACCAGATGCCATGATCTTAGTCTATTGAATGTTGAGTTTTAAGCCAGCTTTTTCTCTCTCCTCTTTCACTCTCATCAAGAGGCTCTTTACCTCCTCTCCACTTTCTGCCATTAGAGCAATATTATTTGCATACCTGAGATTTCTGGTTTTTTTTTGTTTGTTTGTTTTTCTCCAAACAATCTTGATTCCAGCTTGTGCTTTATCCAGCCCAGTGTTTCACATGATGTACTCTGTATAGAAGTTAAATAAGCACGGTGACAATATACAGCCTTGTCGTACTCCTGTATTTGAAACCAGTCCATTGTTCCATATTTGGTTCTAACTGTTGCTTCTTGACCTATATACAGGTTCCTCAGGAGACAGGAAAGTGGTCTGGTATTCCCATCTCTTTAAGAATTTTTCAGTTTATTATGATACACACAAAGGCTTTAGTGTAGTCAATGAAGCAGATGTTTCCTGGAATTACCTTGCCTTTTTTATGACCCAGGGAATGTTGGCACTTTGATCTCTGGTCCTTCTGTCTTTTTAAAATTCTGCTTGTACATCTGGAAGTTTTCGGTTCACATATTCTTGAAGCCTAGCTTGAAGGATTTTGATCATTACTTTGCTAGCATGTGAAATGAGTGAAATCATATAATAGTTTTACTGATTTAAGTTTTGTCAGCTACTCTGTGCATGTATTGATAAGATTAATCATAGTTTTCTTTTTTGTTTTTTATGTTTCAATCTGTGTGCACAACATTACAGTAATTGACTATTGAAATTTGAAGTAACCTTACATTTCTGGTATAAATTATGTTCATCCTTCCTATAGATTCCTGGATTTGATTTGCTAATGCTTTATTCAGAAATCTTACAATTATTAAGGATATTAACTTTCAAATTTTAATTTAGATTTTTATTTGTATATTAGAATATATTTGCCTGATTTTGGTAGGCGATTTCAGCTTCACAAAATTAGTTGGAAGGTGTTTCTTAAACTATTGGTTTTATTTTTTTTCTTCACGTAATGGAGAAAAATTATCAGTGAAGCT
>SJYT01010635.1:62109-91326 GCA_006410635.1 Cephalophus harveyi | reverse complement strand
ATTAGTCTGTTTAAGTATAATTTTTTAGCCTTTCTAAAATAATGAATTATGACTTAGTGGGTTATTTACTGTTAAATTTATTTTTATATTTTGTTTTGTCTTGTTTCATTGATATCTTTCTTAACTCTCTTAGTTTTTGTAGATTTAAATTGTACCAATTTTTTTCAGGCTTTATAACATGGATTGTTGAATCATTTATCTTTAGAATTTTTTTCTTTCTAATACAGCATATGAGGTCAGAATATCCCTAAAGCACTGCCAGAATGCATTGCACAGTTTTTGACTTACTGTATTTTATTATAATTGAGGTGAAGATATTTTACATTTCTCTGTAATTTATTTCTTCCTGTCAAGGTTATTTAAAATTCTGTTAGTTGATTTCTAAATATATGTAACTTATTTCTGTTCTGCTTAGAGGATATAAACAAATAGATACAGCCCTTAAAAGTAACTTGTCTCATTTTATAGTCAATTAATCATTATTTACCAATCAATTTTGGTAAATATTTTATGCCAGCATGAAATAATGGATAATTAGTTTTACTTAGATGCAATTGACTTTCCATAAATTTCATTTAAGTCAGTTTTGTTAACTGTGTCAATCAGATTTACTGTATCTTTACTGAATCTCTGGTCTAGTAATCCACAAAAAACAGCAACAGGATTTGCTTTGTGTATGTGTGTGTGTGTGTGTGTGCGTGTGTGTGTGTGCACTCAGTCACTCAGTCATGTACGACTCTTTGTGACCCCATGACTGGTAACACACCCAGGCTTCTCTGTCCATAGAATTTTCCAGGGAAGAATGTTGTTGCTTTCTTAGCTCATAAATAAATCCACACATTAATCTATTGTTTAGACAAAGTTGTAGCGGAAATATGTCATCCCTCAATGTTTGCTTTTTATTATATTTATTATATAGGTTGGCGCAAAAATAATTGCAGTTTTGCATTGTTGAATTTTGCTGTTTGTATTGAAATATATTCTGAAAGAAATGTGGCTATATTATACATCTTTAATGCTCATTTCTTATGGCTTTCTTTGTGTGTGTGTGTGTTTTTTGCTAATCACTCACTAGTTGCTGCTTATATTTATTTTAGACTATAGAAATGATGTTAGATCAAAAGCAAATTTGAGTGATTTTTAAGTTTATTTTCAAAATGGGTCATAAAGCAGTGGAGACAATGTGCACCATCAGCAAAGTATTTGGCCCAAGAACTGCTAGTGAATGTACAGTGCACTGGTTCTTCAAGACTTTTTGCAAAGGAGATAAGAATCTGAAGGTGAGGAGGGTAGTGGCCAGCTATCTAAAGTTAACAGTGAAAAATTGAGTGCCATCTTTGAAGTTAATCCTATTACAGCTGCAGGAGAAGTTGCCAAAGATTTCAGCATCAACCATCCTACAATAATTTGGCATTTGAAACAAATTAGAAAGGTGAAAAAGTTCAATAAATTTGTGCCTCATGAGCTGATTGCAAATAAAAAAAAATCATTATTTTCAAGTGTTGTCTTCTTTTATTCTATGCAACAATGAACCATTTCTTAATTTGATTGTGTCGTGTGATGACGTTTCAATTGTGACGTGTGACAAAAAGCGGATCTTATATGATAATAGGCAACAAGCAGCTCAGTGGCTGAACTGAGAAGAAGCTCCAAAGCATTTACTAAACCTAAACTTGAACCAAAAAAAGATCATGGTCACTGTTTGGTGGTCTGCTGTCCATCTGTTCCACTATAGTTTTCTGAATCCCAGCAAGACCGTTACATCTAAGAAGTATGCTCAGCAAATTGATTAGATGCACCAAAAAATGCAGTGCCTACAGCTGGCATTGGTGAACAGAATGGGCCCAATTCTTTTCCACAACAATGCCAGACCACACTTCATACAATCAGTATTTCAAAAGTTGAATGAATTGGGCTAGAAAGTTTTGCTTCATTTACCATATTCACATGGCCTCTCGCCAGCCAACCACCACTTCTTCAAGCATCCCCACAACTTTATGTAGGGAAAACACTTCCACAACCAGCAGGATGCAGAAAATGCTTTCCAAGAGTTCAAATCCTAAAACATGATTTTTACCCTATAGGAATAAACAAGCTTATTTCTCATTGGCAAAAATGTGTTCACTGTAACCATTCCTATTTTTATTAATAAAAATACATTTGAGTCTAGCTATAATGATATAAAATTCATTATCTGAAATCTAAATTACTTTTGTAACAACCTGATAATTATTTTCTTCTGCTTATATATTAAAAAATGCAAAATGTTTCATTTTTCCTTTTGCTAATTTCAATTATAATTGCCCAAGATATGATTGAATGTTACCTAGATATTTCCTTTAAAAGTCAATTTTAAAATATGTAAATTCAGAGCAATTCAACTGATATCAGCTCAAAAATCTAGAGTAACTTAAAATATGAGTAACATATGAATAAGTTGAGTAAGTATGTACATTATATTTTCTGGTGTTTGATCATTTTTCAAATGTTTAAGCAGATGTTCACTTATGCTTTTATTTGTGCAATTTAATATGGTTATAAGAGTGCAGACACTGTATCACCATTTTTTAGCCCTATGGCCTTAGAGTTTGAAACTTCCTTGATTTAATGACAATCAAGAGTCTCTTTTATTGTCATTAATAGGTTAATCAACCATTAAATTTGCTTTAATAGTTCTTTGGCCTGAGTAAAGAATTTTAATTTATTCTTTGGATTATTTCAATTGAAGCATATGTTTGGTTTTAGAGTAATGTATTTTTCTTCTTTTTGGAACCTATGGTACTCATTCCTTTTCAAGAATTTTTTGGGATGTTTTATTCATAATCACTCTTCTTTTCTATAAAGCAAGTGCCACAATGATTGATCTGTCAAATATTGAAGGAGCCCTGTTTGAATTGATCCTAAGTCAATACATGCTCTTAAAAATGAATGAGTCCTGAGAATGAGTATCCAAAATTTTCCATCACTAAAGTTCAGTTTAATTCCTGGTTGGAAACATTTCCCAAGATTGTAGCACAGGAAGAGGGCACACAGGTGAAGAATGCTGTTCTCATTGAGTTATAATGATAAAGCTGTCTTCTGAGGAGGCCAAGGCAACCAGAATTCCAAAGCTGGTCAACAGAGAATAGAATGCTTTGCAGAGAGAAAATTCTGGCAATCTGTAAGATTCTCTTCAAGCCTTCCCTGCTTGCTAATCAGCATATGTGTATGAGGAAACTGGGTAAGTCAAGGAAAGAACCATACAAAAGGGTTGCAGGAAAGAGTACTTGGAGCCAACACAAGACAAGGAATAGTGTATCTATTCTTTAAAGTTGGATGGAAGATTTGATAATTATGGGCCATGATGAAGATAACTCAGAAAGTTCTTGCCTTATTGAAACATAGTAATATTAAAATTAACCATATATCTAAATTAGCCATATAACTATAGTAATTATTGAAAATATCCACATACCTGAATAGTCTCTCTCTCACTATATATATATAGTATATATATATATTATATATACTATATATATACACACACACATATATATGTGTATATATATATACATATATATGTGTGTATATATATATACTATATAATGTATATATTATTTTTTTTAACTTTATCACCTGTCTCTTATACACATCTAGTATTAAAAAGCCTTTAGTGCATGGGCTTCCAGGTGACTTAGTGGTGAAGAGTCCACCTGCCAATTCAGAAGACTCAAGAGATGCAGGTTCAATCTCTGGATCGGGAAGATCCCCTGGAGTAGGAAATGACAAACTGCTTCAGTGTTCTTTCCTGGAAAATTCCATGGATGGAGGAGCCTGGTGGGCTTACAGTCCATGGAGTCGCAGAGTTGGATATGATTGAGCACATACTTATAAGCATAGATACACAAAAGAAGAGATCATTTTACTATTTTTCAGAATATTGTCATATGAAGTAATCGAAACTAGTAAATAAAAAAATATCCAGGGTCCAAAAAGATAAATTCTTAGTGTATATCATACAACCAAAAATGACCAGGCAGGCAAAGAAGAAGAAAAATACAACTCATAATATAGAAAAAAAATCAGTGCTGACCTAGTATAGAACTGACATGATGTTTAGTTAGTAAGAAGATGTAAGAGATGCTTATTTAATAGTTGTTTAATTAGTAACAATAATATTAAAATAGCTACAATTGAAATTAAAAGGCACTTGATCCTTGGAAGAAAAGCTAGGACAAACCTAGAGAGTGTATTAAAAAGCAGAGACATTACTTTGCCAACAAAGGTATGTACATGCAAAGCTATCATTTTTCCAGTAGTCATGTATGTATGTGAGAGTTGTACCATAAAGAAAGTGAACGCTGAAGAATTAATCCTTTTAAACTGTGGTGTTGGAGAAGATACTTGAGAGTCTCTTGGATTGCAAGATCAAACCAGTCAATCCTAAAGGAAATCATTCCTGCATATTTGTTGGAAGGACTGATGCGGAAGCTGAAACTCCAATACTTAGGCCACCTAATGTGAAGAGTCAACTCATTAGAAAAGATCCTGATGCTGGGAAAGCCTGAAGGTAGGAGGAGAGGGGGATGACAGAGGATGAGATGGTTGGATAGCATCACTGACTCAATGGACATAAAATTTGAGCAAACTCCAGAAGATGGTGAAGGACAGAAAAGCCTGACATGCTCTAGTTCACGAGGTTGCAAAGAGCTGGACATAACTGAGCAACTGAACAGCAGTAACAAGAAGCCAGAAGAAAGATTGCACATTTTAAAGTAGAGATAAGAATATAAAGAATCTTAAATTTTCATAAGGAAAGCTAAAATGTTCAAGACTATAACAAAATGCACTAATTGGGAATAACAAAAGCTTAAAAACTGAATGAATAAACATTTGTTAATTTGAAGACATAAAAATAGAAACTATCATAAAATGAAAGACACAGAGAGAGAAAACTGAAATAAAGTCAGAAGCATAAGGGAAATGTGGAATAATGTATGTGGGCTTGATATACAGCAACTCCCCTACATACAAAGGAATTCTATTCTGAGAGTGTGTTTGTAAGCCAATTTATTCATAAGTCCAAACAAGTTAGCCTAGACATCCATCTAACACAATTGGCTTTATAGTACTGTACTGCAATAGGTTTATAATTCTTTTCATACAAATAATACATAAAAACAAGCACAAAAAAATGAAGAACACATGTTTGATCTTACAGTACAGTACCTTGAAAATCACAGTGCTTGTGCTAAGCTGCTACAGTTGTGTCTGACTCCTTGAGACCCCCAGGGACAGTAGCCTGCCAGACTTCTCTGTCCATGGGACTCTCCAGGCAAGAATACTGGAGTGGGTTGCCGTTCCCTCCTCCAGGGGATCTTTCCGACCCAGAGATCGAACCTGTGTCTCTTATGTCTACCTGCATTATCAGGTAAGTTTTTTTTTTACCAGTAGCACCACCTGAGAAGACTGTGAAAATCACAATAGTACAGTTTAACAGATGGCATGGAATGAACAGACCATCTGTTCACTGAAGTATTACTGACTAGAAGAGGAAAAAGAGGTGGGGGATGGTAAAGTTGAAGGATCATTAGCAATAGGAGATGGAGGGCAAACTTCACGTGACAATGTATGGCAGACACGTAAACTAACTTACATGATTGGGCATGTGAATTCACGTCACATCTTTGAAAGTTCTCAACTTGGAAGTTCGTATGTAGGGGACTTACTGAATATAAGTAACTGAAGTTCCCAAAGAGAAGAAGGTAAGAGCGATGTACACACACACAAAATTTTCAAAATGAAGAAAGATTTAACCCATATATTAAATCATCTATGTTAAATTTTACTAAAAAACATTTAGTAATATGTGAATATACATTGAATAAATAGTAAAGTCACCAGTACAAAAGCTTGTGCAAAGAAATGTAGTTCAGCACAGGGTAAAACTTTCTGGACTACTTTAATAAATAACTCTATTGTATCTTTCTTAGTATGCAGTGATTTCTGCACTTGCAGCATATATACGTTAAGACCATTTTCTTTTCATTAAAATATGGTATTGTTCTTCTGAGCCCCTTACCCACCATATCAATTTCCTCCTTTCTTTACATAGTTTTGTGTCTCTGGATGTCAACATCTATGCATTGCATTACTAGGGTCATTTATTAAGCCTTCTTGTTGGATTTTCCCAATGGGATGTAGTATTACTCTTTCTTCTACATAGTACTAGTAGTAGCTATAAGCCTCTAAGTTTATAATTCTTGTTGGAGAGCCCTTCTTCAATGTTTCCAGCTCCGAGTAGTATTGTCTTTTAGCATTCAAGGCCTAAGAATAGTTGGAGATTTCCAGTGTCACTAGTAACTGCATCATTTCCCATTCCTTTTTGGTTCCCTTAAGCCTAATTATATCCTTGGACAAATTTTCCCTGCTGCTTTCTCTTCTGTTAAATACACTTGAGTGTGCAATTTGCCTCCTATCCAAGGCACTATAATGTATCTTTCTTACATAACTTGTTAACTTGATATTTCAATAGCTAGTACCTTTCCACATTGCATTATAGCCTATTAGCCTACCTTCCTCTTTTTGGAGTGTTGGTCTTTGTGCCTGAAAAGGAAGGGACTGGTACTAAACAGGGTACTAACCTAGAGTGCAAAGTAAGAACTTCTGTTATGAGATAACATCAAAGTTGGGACCAAGAGGAAGATGCACTGGACATCTGTCATTATAACTTTTCATTATAACCCTCTCAGTTCAGTTCAGTTCAGTCGCTCAGTCATGTCCGACGCTTTGCTACCCCATGAATTGCAGCACGCCAGGCCTCCCTGTTCATCACCAACTCCTGGAGTTCACTCAGATTCATGTCCATCAAGTTGGTGATGCCATCCAGCCATCTCATCTTCGGTTGTCCCCTTCTCCTCCTGCCCCCAATCCCTCCCAGCATCAGAGTCTTTTTCAATGAGTCAACCCTTCACATGAGGTGGCCAAAGTACTGGAGTTTCAGCTTTAGCATCATTCCTTCCAAAGAACACCCAGGGCTGATCTCCTTTAGAATGGACTGGTTGGATCTCCTTGCAGTTCACAGGACTCTCAAGAGTCTTCTCCAACACCACAGTTCAAAAGCATCAATTCTTCAGTGCTCAGCTTTCTTCACAGTCCAACTCTCACATCCATACATGACCACAGGAAAAACCATAGCCTTGACTAGACAGAGCTTTGTTGGCAAAGTAATGTCTTTGCTTTTCAATATACTATCTAGGTTGGTCACAACTTTTCTTCCAGGGAATAACCCTCTACTCTCCCTTAAATAGAAATACTGTTTATAGTGAAACTGCATCAGGAATCACATACCTGAAAGTTTATGACAGGCATGTCCAGAGCAAAAACATCTCCCTTGTAAACATGTACAGATATTTCCCTCTCTAGTAATAGCATGCTGTCATGATTAGCACAAAACTTTTACAACAAAAGATTAACATAAATTTTTCATGGTGTTTTGTTTCAAACTATTACACACTCAACTTTAGTTATTGGACGCAATTATGTGCAAGGCAAAACTAGACACATCCATATTTATTAATTTTTCATGAAACATTTTAAAATCAGCATGAAGCAAATGTAGATACACAGCTGAGAAATATAGAAACACTTATATACTCTTACATAGTGGTTACATTCTTACTCTTTTTATTATCATCTTGTAGGTGGGAAAACAGAAGTGATTAATGACAATAAAAATAAGTGATTTGCCTAAGATTACACAATAAATTATTGGTTCTGAAAGAGATTTGAATCCAGCCAATCTGCCTATTTTGGCCACTTGATGCAAACAACTGACTCATTGGAAAAGTCCCTGATACTGGTAAAGACTGTGGGTAGAAGGAGAAGGCAGCGTCAAAGGACCAGATGGTTGAACGGCATCACCCATGCAATGGACATGAACTTGGGCAAATTCCAAGAGATAGTCAGGGACAAGGAGACCTGGCATGCTAGAGTCCATGGGGTTGGACATAGTTGGACATGACTGGGCAACTGAACAACAAATAAAATCTGCCTTAAGTCCATTATCTTAGTCAATACATTATGCTGCCTCTCAAAATAGTTGCAATATTTTGCATTTTAAAAAACATGTAATTGAAATATTAAAAAATCACTTGTTACTCTTCTATACAGAGTAATTATTACAGTGATGTTCTTTAAAGACCAACCTAAAGGTAAACAATAAAGATTAAAAATAGCTTTTTGTGAAAGTATTTACCTTTTCATTTCCAATCATTCAGTTCTGCACTGAGGGTAACAAGAGTTATGAATTACACCAAAGGTCTTATAAACCAGTGGCTAAAATGGCAGACATGCTCCACACAAAAGGAAATGGTACCATTTGGAATAGAAGTAAGAAGACTAATGCATTTTCATCGTTAAGAATTAGAAGAGAAATAGATCTTTCAGCTCCAAGAGAGCAAAACAAGTAATATGAAAGCTTTATTTGTGCAAGATATTTTGCACAACAAGCAATCCAAAAACATTATTTGTTCATGGTATTTTGTAGCATCTGTTCCAATTGTCATGGGAGTGAGTGGTTGAGACTTGGAAAATTTTAGTTATGGTTCTGGCACAGGATCAGTGACCCCATGCTCAGATTAATACCTTAGGTTTAAAGGTGATTGACCTCCCCCGAAAGGCTGAACTGCAGTAGTAGCCCAAATTATCAATATTTTAAGTTCCAGCGTGTTTTGAAAGGAAGAGCGAGATTTTGATAACCTGAGGAAATGAGGAATAAAATGAAATTCAACAAATAATTTCCCCCAAAGCAAATGCTAAACAATATTACTGCATGCAAATGATATTAATCCCTGTGAACTTTCCTTTTATATATAATTATAAAGCAATCTAGAAGGTGAGGCAAGTCTTTGCCTTTGATGCTATTCAGTTTCTGAGGGGAGACTTTCTCAGGTGTTTTTGAAATCTAAAAAGAAAAGAAAAAGAAAGGAAGGATTGCAAGGAAGTAACCACAGATTTTCTATATGAATCAACAATTAGGAAAAAGATAAAACAACTTCAAAGGCATGGTGTATAAGACTGATAGAACATGCAAGATATGTACCATATACATTATCATACATTCACAGCATAAAAGCCCAGAGATACAGGGCTTATTTGATGTTGTCAACCCATAGCAATTAAAAAAAAATAAATGACTTAGTAGGATCAATATCTATAAGACTAGCATTGACAATATATGGACCAATTTGATTATGAATGCTACTGATCAATATACAGTTAAAATAGCTTCAGCACCTAAATTGTTTTTAAATCAAATTATTTTGTTTATCTAAGTTATAGGTCAAATAAAGTGAATTCTTAGATAAGCAACACAAGTATGCCAGCATAACATATGACAAGTGCAATTCTAGGCACTGGAATTATATCATTTTGACCTTACTATGTACCTTGCATTTAAGCAGGAGAGACAGAGGTAAATACAACCAGACTACGCTCAGTGCCACAGGGCAGACTGTTGGGCAGGGTGTTGCAGGGAGCTCTCTCTGAGAACGAGAGTGTGGATCTATCATGAAAAGAAATGCTCTCACAAAGGATTATGTGGAAAGCATTGCAAGGAGCATCAAGGGCCTGAAGATGGGGAGGGGAGGCCATACACTGGAGGAAGAACCAGGAAGTCTGTATCAGGCAGCAGACTGGGACAGAGTGAACATGAGCAAAGAATGGCAGGGAAAACAATGAAGTAAAGCTAGAGAGGTAGTGAGGAGTCCGATGATAACAGGTTATGACATGCATATGCTTCTATTATATCATGGAATACATTAAACAAAATTTTAGGGTACCATAATGAGTCCTGAGAAGCAGTATGGAATATATTAACTGTATATAAATGATATTCTTGGACCTGTAGTTTCATGAGTTATTTTAAGGCATGATGTATTAGTTTCTCAGCATTATAGTGATACTATAGCAGTTGGATTTATGCTTTACATTTGGTTATACCAAAGCTTTTGGAGGGTTGATAGCTGAGACTCTCCAGGTAGCTAGAATGTACCTATGTGACCAGTTTGCTGTGTTAGACTCGCAACAGATTTAGACTCTGGGCTTCTTTACTGGTCCCTGGCACTGGAGTGCTTGACATGCATGCCCATTGTAGTTTGAATCCTGTACAGAACACACCCGGAGAGACACAGCAGTATAGAAGGGCAAAGAAGACTGCTCCATTTACACTTGTGCATTCCATTTGTACACTGTATCCTACAGTTGAGGATATACAATGTTGAATCTGTAAGTCTTTCTGCAAACACTTAAATAATGCCTAATTAAGGGATGGGGGCAGGAGGAGAAGGGGACTACAGAGGATGAGATGGCTGGATGGCATCACTGACTCGATGGACGTGAGTCTGAGTGAACTCCGGGAGTTGGTGATGGACAGGGAGGCCTGGGGAGCTGCGATTCATGGGGTCGCAAAGAGTCTGACGCGACTGAGCGACTGAACTGAACTGAAATGAATTAACACCGTTCCTTACAGTTAGGAAAAAAGTCAATAAAATATTTTGTGTCTGTTATTTTTGGAAGGTTATTGGTAATAGTTTATTCAGTAATTTGATGTTTGTTAATTCAGATGTTTTATCATTCAGTCAGTTCAGTCACTCAGTCGTATCCGACTCTTTGCGACCCCATGAGTCCCAGCACGCCAGGCCTCCCTGTCCATCACCAACTCCCGGAGTTCACTCAGACTCATGTCCATTGAGTCCGTGATGCCATCCAGCCATCTCATCCTCGGTCGTCCCTTTTTCCTCCTGCCCCCAATCCCTCCCAGCATCAGAGTCTTGTCCAGCGAGTCAACTCTTCGCATGAGGTGGCCAAAGTACTGGAGTTTCAGTTTTAGCATCATTCCTTCCAAAGAACACCCAGGGCTGATCTCCTTTAGATTGGACTGGTTGGATCTCCTTGCAGTCCAAGGGACTCTCAAGAGTCTTCTCCAACACCACAGTTCAAAAGCATCAATTCTTCGGTGCTCAGCCTTCTTCACAGTCCAACTCTCACATCCATACATGACCACAGGAAAAACCATAACCTTGACTAGATGGACCTTAGTTGGCAAAGTAATGTCTCTGCTTTTCAATATGCTATCTAGGTTGGTCATAACTTTTCTTCCAAGGAGTAAGCATCTTTTAATTTCATGGCTGCAGTCACCACCTGCAGTGATTTTGGAGCCCAAAAAATAAAGTCTGAGACTGTTTCTACCCTTTCCCCATCTACTTTCCATGATCTTAGTTAAATGCATACTTAACTATACTGTTAATCTATCATTGCAAAATACTTCCATAAGAATAATATGAAATATATTACAATATGAAGTATAGCACATGATGTAATAAGAGATATCATGCTATAAAGTTTTATTTGGTCTTAATATAGGAGTGATCAACACCATTGTTTTAATCTGGTAGAGCTGCCATAGCAAAATACAAGAAACTGGGTTGCTTAAACAACAGAGATTTATTTTCTCAGTTTTGGAGGCTGAAAATCCAACTAAGATCAGAGTGTTGGCATCTTTAATTTTTCATGAGGCCTCCCTTTCTGCCTTGAACATGGCTACCTTCTCACTTTATTCTCACACAGCCTTTCCTCTGTGTGCGTTCCTGGCCTTTCTTCCTTTCTGCATAAGGCCATTTGTCTTGTTGGACGACAGCCCACTCATATCACCTCATTTTGCCTTGATTATCTCCTAATAAATTCTCTCTCCAAATACAATCACACTGGAAACTAGAGCTTGATGACAAATTAAAGGATAATGGAGTAAGCATGCTGGTGTTGCTGCTGCTAAGTCCCTTCAGTCATGTCTGTGTGGCCCCCTAGACGGCAGCCCACCAGGCTCCTCTGTCCCTGGGATTCTCCAGGCAAGAACACTGGAGTGGGTTGCCATTTCCTTCTCCAATGCATGAAAGTGGAAAGTGAAAGTGAAGTTGCTCAGTAGTGTCCGCCTCTTAGTGACCCCATGGACTGCAGCCTACCAGGCTCCTCCGTCCATGGGATTTTTCAGGCAAGAGTACTGGAGTAGGTTGCCATTGCCTTCTGCAGGAGTAAGCATAGCTCAGGCATAAAAATGGAGTTGGACAGCCATTGAGTATCTAATCTTAAAAATGTTTATGCATCTCTGAAAACTTGGATTTTCTCTGAACTGTACAGAATTCAATGACACCACAGCTGTATTAGAATAACATTGACCAGAGCAATCTATGATCTCAAAATCCCCCCTTGTTACTACATAACTATGTCAGACTCAACCAATCTTTGGTTAACCAACAGCCTTACATCTTTGCCAGCTCCAATTAAAATTCTTGAAAAATAACTTATGTTACTAACTGGGGCTTTCAAGGTTTTGCCTTCATAAGCCTCCTCCATTTTTAAGTCTGGTGGAACATAATTCAAGTGCTTCTCAAATTTGTGTCTCCTGGACTACAATCCTGATAAACCTCAAATAAGTACCTCTTAATTTTAATTAGTTTTCCATTTCTGAAATTTTACTTCAACATATAAACATGGAAGGGCAGAATTTAGTACATAGAAATCATAGTGCCAAGTGATCATCACCAGGATTTTGTCTTGGAAGAGCAAGTTTTATTCATAATATAAAACTCTAATACTAAATTCACTCTTCTTTGTTCAGTATTATGTCAGTAAGACAATTAGGAAATCATCTGGTGATTATAATCCTGAGTAAGTGAAAGTAAACATCTTGTAGTTATTATTTTTATTTTATTTAAATATTTTAACCACTTCTTCGTGAGATAAAGACGATAGCCAATTCTAAATTTCCAAAATTGAGTATTTTATTGTTATTATTTACAATAACAACTCCCATTATTTTGAAGGCTAATTACACACCTGTTCTGTTCTTAAAAGAATTCAAGTTGCTATTTGATGACTTTTTATTATTTCCATCTCATTTCCATACTTAGGATAATATGTTTGGATAGTTTTGCTCATTCCTTCTAAAACAGAGATTGATTTCCAATAAATACCCAAAGAAAATTAAAGGTCAGTATTTGGTGTGTATTTTAAAAAGCTATTCATGTACTTATTCTAGAAATAGGAGATGTGTATAAGAGACAGCTTCTATACAGAGTAATTATTACAGTGATGTTCTTTAAAGACCAACCTAAAGGTAAACAATAAAGATTAAAAATAGCTTTTTGTGAAAGTATTTACCTTTTCATTTCCAATCATTCAGTTCTGCACTGAGGGTAACAAGAGTTTGTATGATGTTTTTGTTTAAACTTTCCATATAATTATTCCAAATTCGAGTAAAATTCTACAGCCATAAAATAAATACCATGGTAAAATTTGAACATACAAAAAAAAAAACAATTTAGATATCATGATTTCTTTATGTTGCAAAACATTTTGTTTAAAAATAACTCTACAAAATGTATTTAATTGTTCTTCTTTCTCTCTTACTCATTATTGAAGAAATATTTCTGTACTCTCAATACTACTTGATTTCTGGTCACCAAATGTGTGGGTTTTTCATGTATTAAACAATTCTCTAACAGCAGCTGGGTTTCCTGAAATTAATGCAATTCTGACACTGACCAGAGTTGGCACAGATCCCACAGGTGAAGGACTCAGTCTCACAAGATTGCATCCACTCCAGATGGCTATTGCAAGTGGTAGGTCCCCATTACCTGTACATTCTTTCTGTTGTTGTTGTTCAGTGGCTAAGTCATGTCTGACTCTTTGTGACCCCATGGACTGCAGCATGCTGGGCTCCTCTGTCATCCACTGTATCCAGGAGTTTGCCCATTCTTTCTGACTTGGCTATAGATTGGAAGTTCCTGCAAACCCCTCTTTGGATCAGATTATCCGCTAGAACAGCTCACAGAACTGGATAAGGTTTTGGAACTTAACTGGAATTACTTATGTTTACTAACTAACTCGGAGAAGGCAATGACACCCCATCCAGTACTCTTGCCTGGAAAATCCCATGGATGGAGGAGCCTGGAAGGCTGCAGTCCATGGAGTCGCTGAGGGTCGGACACGACTGAGTGACTTCACTTTCACTTTTCACTTTCATTCTTTGGAGAAGGAAATGGCAACCCACTCCAGTGTTCTTGCCTGGAGAATCCCAGGGATGGGGAAGCCTATAAAAAAAAGATATGATACAAGATACAGGTGAACAGTCAGATGAAGGGGTGTATAAGAAGAGGTCTGGAAGAATCTCAAAGGCAGAAACATCCATCCCCATGGAAATAGGTGTGCAACACCCACAAGTACATGGATATGGTTAACAATGCAAAGCTCCCTAGACTCTGTATTATTGGGATTTCTATGGAGCCTCATTACATAGACATGGTCAGTTACTAAATCCAATTTTAGCTTCTCTCTTGTCTCTGGAGAAAGGGGTTTGAAAGTTCTTTCTGAGGAGGGGGTTGAAAGTTCCAGGTTTGTAATCATGGCTTGGTCTTTCTGGTAACCAAGCCCCTCCAGGAATCTAATGAGTTACCTTATTATAACAAATGTTTGTATAGTCAAAGCTATGGTTTTTCCAGTAGTCATGTATGGGTGTGAGAGTCAGACCATAAAGAAGTCTGAGTACTGAAGAACTGTTGCTTTCTAACTGTCTTGTTGGAGAAGACTCTTGAGAGTCCCTTGGATAGCAAGGAGATCAAACGAGTCAATCCTAAAGGAAATCAACCCTGAATATTCACTGAAAGAACTGATGCTAAAGCTGATGCTCCAATATTTTGGCCACATGATATGAACAGCTGACTCTTTGGAAAAGGCCCTGATGCTGGGAAATATTGAGGACAAGAGAAGGGGGTTACAGAGAATGAGATGTTTGAATGGCATCATCAATTCAATGGACATGAGTTTGAGCAAACTCTGGGAGATGGTGAAGGACAGGGAAGACTGGTGTGGGGTCACAAAGAGTTGGACATGACTCAGTAACTGAACAACATTGGAACAAAAGATGTTTCTATCATCCAGGAAATTCCAAAGGATTTAGGAGTTCTGTGTCAGGGATTGTGGTCAAAAACTAAATATTAGAAAAAAAGATCACTTAGCTCCCTTATTTATAAGGGTTTTAGGATCTGATATTTGTGCCACGAACCAGGGTTGCCATAAGTATTTTGTTGAGCATGTACTTTTAAAACTTTAATGCACTTAAAGCAAACAACCAAAAATACAGTAATTATGAACCATGAAGAAAGACAATTTGATTATTTGATTTTTAAGGCTGTTTTGAGTCATACTCGCCTATCTATCTATCTATCATTTATGCATCTATCAGCCTTTAGAACTGTAAAGGATTATAATAGACTTTGATAGAATGACCCATAAAAATGCAACTGATGCTAGATGCATATGTGAGAGTCATCATGGCATCCCTCTTATAGGTATCTCCCTTCCTCCCTGTATTGCTTTTCTATTGCTGCTGGGACAAATTATTGCAACCTAGTGACTTAAAAACTAGCAAAACTTGTATTTCCAGATTCTGTATGTCAGAAATTCAATATGGGTCTCACTAGCATCAGGAGGGCTGCATTTCTTCTGGTGCTCTAGATAAGAATTATTTTTTCTTGCCTTTAGAGGTCTCCCTCTGTTTCTTGCATATAGCTGCCTGCATGCCAGAATCAGCAGTGTGGCCAGACATTCTTCTCGTGCTGCCTTCTCTCTCTGATGACAGCTGAAAAAGGTCCTCCAGTTTTAAGAACTCCCTTGATTAGATGGTACTCTGCTCAGATAATCTAGTAAAATCCAACCATCTTTCTCATATTAATTTAATTTCTATTCTGTCTGCTGACAGTTGATGATGACCCATCCAAATATGAATACCTGATTTAATTTGGATCAAGGAGTGCATCCATGGGATTTTGTTTCGGGACTGCTTCCTGGCCATTCTCTTTCATGGTGTCTAAAGCCATACATTTTAAAATTATAAAAGTGTTAGCTGACATGTTTCTTGCCACTTGGAGGCAATATGCCAGTAAAGAGAATCAAGCACAGATGCAGATTTAGAGACAAGAGCCAGAGATAAAGTAAGATTGACATTATTTAAATCTTCATAAGGCCTCTGAGGTCCAGATCTGTCTCTGCCCTTCCTACACTAGTAGTTCAATTTGACCTTAAATTCTAAGAACCAAAATTATATACACACTTTATTTTTAGTGAAGTCAATTTGAACTTCTGTTCTTATATTCAAAGGTCTTAACAAATATGCAATAAATTAGACTTGCCTAGAGACTGAGCTGGAAAACTAATTCTTAACCAAGCTACACTCACTTTGATTTTATTTATATATAAATTAAATAGTTAAATCCACTTACTTTTTGCCTCAACCAATGTTATTTTTCCATTGTTCTGAATTTCTTTAGATCCTTAGGCTACAAAGATATCTACTCATTTCTAAACTTTTGCCAAAGATTCAACTTAAATTCCAGAAATGAGTTCCGCCAAGTTTGTGCATATTAATGGCAACCCACTCCAGTATTCTTGCCTGAAGAACTCCATGGACAGAGAAGCCTGGCAGACTATAGTCCATTGCGTTGCAAAGAGTCAGACAAGACTCACGTCAATGTATGGCAAAACCACTACAATAGTGTAAAGTAATTAGCCTCCAATTAAAATAAGTAAATTTGAAAAAAAAATTAATTAAAAAAAGACTAAAACTAAAACTTTCACTTCTTTATTTAAGTACTGTCTCAAACATACTATACACTCAGTTCTTTAACCAACTACCTTGTCTGTTTTTTTGAAATTATTATTATTTTTTGATGTTGACCATTTTTTAAAGTCTCTATTGAATTTGTTGCAGTATTACTTTTGTTTTTTTGTTTTGATGTTTGACCCACAAGGCTTGTGAGATCTCAGCTCCCCAACCAGAAATCAAACCTGCAGTCCCTGCATTCACGGCAAAACCTTACCCACTGGACAGCTACCTTATCTCAATCAGAGACTTTTCTTTATAGCTTTACATTATAGATTTTATCCCAAGAAAACAGATATTTCCACACTGAATTAGCAGATAACCTCACAGGTTTTGCAAAACCAAAAAACGTAGCTAAGAGGAAAAGCAGAAGCAGAAATTGCTTCCTCTTTTTGATGGGGCCACTCTTCTCTTTCATCTTTGTTTTTTCCTCTGCATCTGCTTCATGCTTTCTTTGCAAAATAGTTCCCTTTGTTCACTTGTGAAATCTCTTCCCTCAGATTTCTTTTTTTTTTATCACATGTAGATCTGACCAGTCAAGTCAAAACCTCTAGGATCATCTCTATACAATACTTTGGTTTAAGTGGCCACACCACATGATAGAGTGGCAATGCCTCAATGCACATTCCCAGGAGGGAGTCATTGTTGGGCCCAGTTTGGATTATATATCCTTCTCCAGCCAGTTAACTATGCTTCAGATTTAGATGTTAATAAGCTTTTCCCTTCCTTGATCTTCTGGATAGTGTGTCTGCTTACAAATCCAGATGTCTGCTTCATTACTACTTTCTGGGCATACACACCGAGGAAACCAGAATTGAAAGAGACACGTGTACCCCAATGTTCATCGCAGCACTGTTTATAATAGAAATTTCTTTTTTAGTGTTTTAGCTTTTCTCTGGCAGCCACTGTATCTTATATTTCCATGAAAACCCCATAGCATGCAGACTGGCTCACACTTAGTAGCATTTTTTAAGATTAGTTTTGTTTGTCTTGTTATATCTTTGTGCATGGACTGTAGCCCATCAGGCTCCTCTGTCCATGTGATTCTCCAGGAAAGAATACTGGAGTGGATAGCCATGTCCTCCTCCAGGGGATCTTCCCGACTCAGGGATCAAATCCACATCTCTTACATCTCCTGCATTGGCAGGAGAGTTCTTTATCACTGGTGCCATCTAGGAAGCTCCGTTATCTTTATATATAAATTTAAATCTACTTCTATAACTACCCAATATAAACATCTTATTAATTATTTCTAAAATGTGTTTAAATTAGCTGCTAAAGAACATATAAAGTATAACTTACAAAAGCACAATGAAATCAGATAAACCAGATCAATGACAATGTTAGATCATGGCTTTACTATTGCTATGAGAGTGTCATATACTGATTACTAATTTTATAGAACATGAAATCAAATGGATCTAAATTGTTTATTAGACATGTTATACAGAGAAAGTTCATTCATTTCTTATCTAAAATATGGAAAACATAGGACGTTTTTCATGGGGTGTTTTGCTATGTAAATGAGAGAGTAAGTACAAAACTATCCTCAAGGCCTTAAGTGTAACACACACTCAGTAACTGTAAGCTGTTTTTAGTATAATTATTCCTACTACATACCAAGTTATATTGGCTACAAGGAATGGACAAAAACTAGCTACACTCAGCTTGCCTCTATGGAGTTTATGTTTTCATGAGGAAATAATTTTGGAGAAAATCAACTAGTGAACAAATAAACTAATTAAAGAGTAAATAAGACCCTATAAAAAAGCAAGTTAAAACCTAGGGAGAAAGGGAAAAATATATCCAATTAAATGCAGAGTTCCAAAGAAGAGCAAGGAGAGATAAGGCATTCTTCAAAGAACAATGCATAAAAATAGAGAAAAATAACAGAAGGGGAAGACTAGAAATCTCTTCAGGAAAATTGGAAATATCAAGGGAACATTTAGCCCAAAGATGAAACCACATAAAACTATACCAATTAACAGAATGGATAAAACCATAAAGCTGTCATATAAAGTAATATAATATTGGCAGACTCTGGTTGAATCAAGCAAGATAGCAGGACCTAGATTGTCTACACTTTTGTCTCTCAATAACTTTCTCTACTATGGTTTTCCCAGATGGCCCAGTGGTAAACAATCTGTCTGCCAAACAGGAAACCCAGTTTGATCCCTGTGTCAGGAAAATTCCCTTGAGAAGGAAATGGTAACCCACTCCAGTATTCTTGCCTGGAAATTCCATGGAGAGAGGAGCTTGACAGCTAAGTCCATGGGATTGCAAAGAATCAGACACAGTTTAGTGACTAAACAAGAACTTTCCCTACTAGGAATTCCAAAATTTCCAAATATATCATTTTGAAAACCACTAGGATGGTGGATAAGACCTCAGTGCAAATTTAGAAAGCCATTGTTATCCTGACATAACTTCTATATAGCCATATTGTAAATGTGTGGCTTTGATCTCTGTGACCTTCAGCTTTTTCAAACTCAGATAAACTAGTGAGGGTGGGAATGAAGAAGATGATTAAAATTACACCCTAGTCAAAACATTTACAATGTTTGATCTACATTTAATTACTTACAAAAATGGAAAGGCTTAAGAGTTTACAACCAATGTATTTCTCAAATCCAAAACAATAAAAAGTCCTCAGAGGAAATGTAGCCTTAAATCATTTTTCAGACAGTTTGAAATACAAGCAATCTTTTTCTTTTTTATTTTAGAGCATTTTTGAATTGCATATAGAACCCCTATGACTTTCTCTGATCATAAAAATGAATGACTAGAATGAAACAGATGAATAGCCAATGGCTATAATATGTATTAATTGAATTATTTCCTAAGTACTTCACAAATATGATTTCATAACAGCTATTACAGAAAAAAGAAATTTCAGTCTTTATAGTATCTAAAACTTGACAATCCATTTGAAGCAGAGAGAACACAGTGTTCTCTTTTTCCTAGACTCATTGCGTAGGGGTTTAAAAGACAAAAGAACAGGAGATTCCTAAGAATAAAATAAAATATTTTCTCAGATTTCCTTGTGTGTCAGTTCAGATTTTGACCTTTAGGACTCATCATGAGAACTTTTATTCATTATGAATATTCATTCTACTGTGACACCTCTATTGTGACATCTCAATCTAGTAGATCTAGATCTCTGAAAAAAAATGAAACAGTTTTGAAATAATCATCAGAATGTTAATATGTCTATCAAGCAGAGACAATTATTTGGGTAAATAATTGGGTAAAGCGATAAAATACCTTAGAGAAAAAAACTATCTTTCTCATAATTATGAATGTTCAGTTTTTAAGACTTTGGTATTATACTTCCTTGGGCTTCCCTGGTGGCTCAGCAGTGAAGAATCCACCTGCCAATGCAAGAGACACAGATTTGATCCCTGGATTGGGAAGATCCTCTGGAGAAGGAAATAGCAAACTCTCCAGTATTTTCCAGTATTCTCACTTGGAAAATCCCATGCACAGAAGAGCCATAGAGTCACAAAGAGCTGGACACAACTAACGACTAAGCAACAACATTATGCTTCCTTCAGTTTGGTTCAGTCGCTCAGTCGTGTCCGACACTTTGCGACCCCATGAATCGTAGCACGCCAGGCCTCCCTGTCCATCACCAACTCCCGGAGTTCACTGAGACTCACGTCCATCGAGTCCGTGATGCCATCCAGCCATCTCATCCTTGGTCGTCCTCTTCTCCTCCTGCCCCCAATCCCTCCCAGCATCAGAGTCTTTTCCAATGAGTCAACTCTTCGCATGAGGTGGCCAAAGAACTGGAGTTTCAGCTTTAGCATCATTCCTTCCAAAGAAATCCCAGGGTTGATCTCCTTCAGAATGGACTGATTGGATCTCCTTGCAGTCCAAGGGACTCTCAAGAGTCTTCTCCAACACCACAGTTCAAAAGCATCAATTCTTCAGCACTCAGCCTTCTTCACAGTCCAACTCTCACATCCATACATGACCACAGGAAAAACCATAGCCTTGACTAGATGGACCTTTATGCTTCCTTAGTATCTATTTAATCCCTAGGCTCATTTCTACTTTTCCCAATGTAAGGGACTTAACTCCCAGGAAATGTTAAAATAATTCATTGCCCCCTGGATTCCAGCATTATTTGGCCAATGATGATAGAGAATATGTTCAGTGTACATATTTTCCCTTTTCCCCTGTGTGGGACCAGAATGTTCTTCAACTTCTTCCCTTTCTGTAATTTCTCTAGAGGACTCTCTCCTCTGGATCTAGGTAATCTCTTTTCCCTCTCAACTTACTTAGGGAATACAAGTGGCAACACTGATTATTCTGCTTCTGTTTTGCTGCAGTGTTCCCTGTGGTTTTTTCACAGCCTGCCTATACATGGATAAATACTGTCTGTATAAAACCCTCCAGTAATCGTGGTATATGTGTTTGACTCCTAGTTATTGTGGTCAGTGATTAATGCCTACTATATCTAGTGACAACATGTAGTACAAAATGTCTCAGACCTGACCCTTTCAAAATTCTATTTAGCATTTAAGCAAATACTAAATGAGTGCTCACACCATGTACAAGTTATTCTGTTGTATAATGAAAAAGCAGTACTATATTA
Organism: Cephalophus harveyi; assembly: GCA_006410635.1. Taxonomy (NCBI): domain Eukaryota; kingdom Metazoa; phylum Chordata; class Mammalia; order Artiodactyla; family Bovidae; genus Cephalophus; species Cephalophus harveyi. Next base: position 70,030 of record SJYT01010635.1, on the reverse strand, counting down.
CTGTCTCATCCTATTCTGTTGCTAATAACATCTCTAAGGGATTCCCATATATCTCAGTTGGTAAAGAATCCACCTGTAGTGCAGGAGACCCCAGTTTGATTCCTGGGTTGGGAAGATCTGCTGGAGAAGGGATACACTAACCACTCCAGAATTCTTAGTCATCCCTTGTGGCTCAGCTGGTAAGAATCCACCGGCGATGTGGGAGACCTGGATTCAATTCCTGGGTTGGGAAGGTCCCCTGGAGAAGGGAGAGGCTACCCACTTCTGTATTCTGGCCTAGAATTCCATGGACTGTATAGTCCAAGGGGTGACAAAGAGTTGGACACAACTGAGCGACTTTCACACTCACACAACATCTCTAAATGGCTACCACCTTTAAAGTTTCCTCAGACTCATTCTCCAGTTTTGAAAGTCTTCTTTCAAATATATAAAGATATTGCCTTAATGCTTGCTACAGCTCTGAAGGAATTTTTGTCTTTTCTTCCTTAATTTGCTATGTTTCTTTTTTTTTATGTATTCATACCTTGAGCAGACACTCACTGAACATCAACATTGGTCAGGAGTTAGGATGAATGCAGTGAGCAAAGTTTACAAACCCCTTCATCCTCTAGAGCTCATACCTGATATTCATTCTTTACATTATACCACAGAGCAGACATTCATCTTTAATCTGATTATGAAAACATTAATCTTTTCCACATCACTCTACTGGGATCATTTCATATTTCTGAGTAGTAGGAAACTTCAGCTACCTTTTTTTGTTGTTCAGTGACTAAGTCATGTCCAACTCTTTGTGACCCCATGGACTACAGCATGCTACACTTCCCTGTCCTTCACTGTCTTCTGGAGTTTGCTCAAATTCATGTCCATTGGGTCATATTTTTACACACCTTATATGTGGCCTCAGTTCTTCAAACTGCTTTTATCTCCATAGAAAATCTTTCTGTGGCATTTAGACTTGGTGACTTGTTGATATTCAGGCTGTTGATGTCAATGTATTCTTATCCTCTTTATTTAAAGTTATTTTTTCTATTGTTTTCTAAAAATATAAAATTTGAATGGCAACATTTAAAATTTAAAATAAAGTGTCTTAACAATTTCTTCACATATACCAAAAGGGATGTTACAGATAGATCTTGCTGAGAAAGATGTTTGGAATAGACAAGAATATTTCTATTTATTTATTTTTGGCTTCAATACTTTAAAAATTTTAGGATGAAACTTTAGAACTTTTTAATTAGAGCAAACCATAAAACCCTATTGTCCAGGACCAAGTTCTCATTTCCTATATGATTCCAAGCATCTTCCCAGAGATGTGGAAATTTTCTGTGGTACATATTAGCTGGAAAAGAATGAAGACAAAAGGAGTAGGGGGCTGCAGGGAATGAGACGCTTATGTAGCATCACCACTTCAATGGACATGAATTTGAGCAAACTCTGGGAGGACAGAGGAGCCTGATGTGCTAAAGTCCATGGGATCCCAAAGAGTCAGACATGACTTAGCAACTGAACAACAATAAATATTTGAATTATGATCCAAGTTCAGCTTCAGAGTCTATAAATGTTCTGCAGTCATGAAGTTCTACAGATATCAGAAATCTTTTACAATGACATACTATTTACTTTCCAGAAACAGAATGCTCATGAGTGCATTACAGTCTCCTGATTTCTCACCATGCATCCAGTTACTGTATAAACATTAAGCATAATACAAGATCAAAATAAAAATATAGGTTTATCATTATTTTGTTTTCAGTTTTTCAACCTAGTAAGTAAATATATACTATTCTTTTCTTCAAAGTAGGTTTGCTTTCGGTTTCAAGACACCGACTGCAGAGATTTCTTTCAAATCAGCAGGAAGTAGTTCTACCAGGTTGTTGAGTGGTTACTATATGGCTGAAACCCTTTGAAATTTCTGAACAGGAAACTTCAGATGAACATCTCTCTCTGTGTCAAAATGTCACTTGAGGTATATATAGATATGTTTTACAAAAGGAGCACTGTTGCCTCTGACTCTTGAGTCTAGGGTTGATTACAAAGAGTAATCTTTGTGTTATACTGATTGTTCAATGTCTTTATTAATTTCTACTAGAAATACACTGCAATATATTGTACAAGTAGTAGAAATGAAATCACTGTCAATTTTGTATGTAGGATGAAAATAAATATCATTTTAGGATTCTATTGTTCTGTCAGTTCAATTCAGTTCACTTGCTCAGTCGTGTCTGACTCTTTGCATCCTCATGGACTGCAGCACACCAGGCCTCCCTGTCCATCGCCAACTCCCAGAGTTTACTGAAATTCATGTCCATTGAGTCAGTGATACCATCCAACCATCTTATCCTCTGTCATCCCCTTTTCCTACCTTCTTCAGTCTTTCCCAGCATCAGGGTCTTTTCAAATGAGTCAGTTCTTCACTTCAGGAGGCCAAAGTATTGGGCTTCCCTGGTAGCTCTGATGGTAAAGAATCTGCCTGCAATGCAGGAGTCCTGGGTTCCATCCCTTGGTTGGGAAGATTTCCCTGGAGAAGGGAAGGGTGAACCACTCCAGTATTTTTGCCTGGAGAATCCCGTGGGCAGAGGAGCCTGACAGGCTACAGTTCATGGGGTTGTAAAGAATCAAACCCGACTGAGCAACTAACATTACTACTACTCAGTTCAGTTCAGTTCATTCAGTCGTGTCCGACTCTTTGGGACCCCATGGACCATAGCACACCAGGCTTCCCTGTCCATTACCAACACCTGGAGCTTATGCAAACTCATGTTCATAGAGTCGGTGATGCTATCCAACCATCTCATCCTCTGTTGTTCCCTTCTCCTCCTGCCTTCAATCTTTCCCAGTCTCAGGGTCTTTTCCAATGAGTCAGTTCTTTGCATCAGGTGGCCAAAGTATTGGAGCTTCAGCTTCAACATCAGTCCTTCCAATGGATATTCAGGACTGATTTCTTTTAGGACTGTCTAGTTTGATCTTGCAGTCCAAGGGATTGTCAAGAGTCTCCTCCAACACCATAGCTCAAAAGCATCAGACTTCCCTGGTGGCTCAGATGATAAAGCGTCTGCCTACAATGCGGAAGACCTGGGTTCGATCCCTGGGTTGGGAAGATCTCCTGGAGAAGGAAATGACAACCCACTCCAGTATTCTTGCCTGGAAAATCCCACAGATGGAGGAACCTGGTAGGCTACAGTCCATGGGGTGGCAAAGAGTCAGACATGACTGAGCGACTTACTTTTATTGATCAGCTTTCTTTATAGTCCAACTCTAACATCCATATATGACTACTTGAAAAACCCTAGCTTTGACTAGATGGGCCTTTACTACTACTACTAGATCATATTAGAACATTCAATTAACCACCACATCTCAGTGGCTTAAAACAGGAAAAAAAATTCCCTATCAGGTTATATATCAGCTATGAGTTAACAGGGTAATATCCGCTTCTCAGTCATTCAGATACCTGGGCAGTTGGAGACACTGTCTGTTAAAAGAGAATTCTCCATGAGTCACTTGCAGTCTTCATGCCTAATAGAGATGTTTGAAGGTTTTTTTCCAGGTTCTATTTTTAAGAATGTTTGAATAATAGTCTTAGAACAGCAGTATCATCATCTCTTAGAGACAGGGCAGACTTGTTTCCTGACTGAGATAATAAAAATTCTGTCTGGAACAAAGGCTAGACTGATCTGCCAGAAGTTCTTTTAAAATATTGGGGGTTTCTGAACCTCTGGTCTCCTCAGCTGGACAAAACTCACTGTACAGCAGCATTCCCTTGGGATATTTCCCATGGGACTTGTGGGCAAGGGGAACCTATGTGAACATGAAGCTCCTGCTCTTTGTTGTACTGTGAGGGATAAAGTCATTTGTCTCCAACCCAGGAGACTCAAGTGTTCTGCTAGCAACCAAACAATATATTTCCATTTTTAACTTTTTCTGTGACTTTAATGTAACCTATATAACAAACATATAACACTATGATGCCATATGTGTGTGTGTGTGTATATATATATATGTGTATTTGCATGGTGTATTATAAAGTCTACTCTGAAATCAATAAAATAAAAACTTTTCAGTGTATGCATGATCTGGTTTATATTAAAAATAATCAAAAAAGAAAGTGTAATTAGGTCATTGAAGTTGGCAGAAATTATTAAACAGTGTTTATTTCCAGTTACTACATAGTTATTTTTCAAGTCAGTTTTCAAATATATAACTTGAGGCAGTCCAATTGATAGCAGTTCAAAAATCTGGAGTAATTTAAAATATAAGCAACATATAAATAAGCTGAGTAAATTTATGCATTATATTTTCTGGTGATTGATCATTTTTCAAAAATGAAACTGTGACAAGTTAATTGGTTAGTCTGCAAATACTGTAAAATTACAGCTCCTGATTTTCTCACCTTCTGTACTACTTGGAACATAGGTTTCTATGATATGTATCTAGGAGATGCTAACAAAATAAAGTCCTATCTTTTTATGCTTCAACCCAAAATTGACACATCAAGGACCATCATTGGAATTTGTCAAATGACCGTAACAAGTGGGAAGGTAATGTACCCTTCCTTGGTTCAGTTCTCCAGAAGAAAAGATCCCTGCATATTGATGAATCCTAGTAATGTATAAGCTCATGGGCTCTCTATCATGTGACCTGTGGATTGGCCCCCTACATCCTTATAAATGCCATATATAATGTGCATTTGCTGAAAGAATTCCTATAAAGATCTTCCTCTTTTCATGACTATAGTTATTTCTAGCTTTCTAACTTAGGAATACTAGTGTAATTTTTTAGATTTGTGTTGAAAAACTGCACTTTTTTTTCCAGTAAAGATTATAGTGACTTGCCTCTTAGTGGATTATTTCACTTTTTTTCTCAGAGGCAAAAATATGATCGTCAAAATTTTGCATATTTCGATGATTTCTTGACATTATTCTCTCCATATTAGACTGATATTTACCTTCTGTCTTTCAATTTAGACTGTATAATGAGTATTGAGAAGAGCACTATTCTTTCCAGATGTTCCCAAGAAAACTTTGGAGATTTTTAAATCACTGTACAGTTTTCAGTAACTCTAAGCTATTCCACAGCATTGAAACTGTCTCATAGAGTTTCAGACTCTGGGTGATAAGTAGGTTTAATCTCATAAATCATATCTGAACTATTGGTAGAATCTGCTTGGATTACTTTGTGGAAAAGTGCTGTGCTAGCTGCCATGGGCCTGCAAGGAGGAAAAAGTACAGGCAGTGAATGATATTCCAAGCCAACTCAATCCTCTAGGAATATCACAAAAAAGCAGAGTCTGATTGAGAAGGAAAGTGTCATTAGATGAGAAAACTCATTTGCCAGCCCAAGTGGGACCTCCTGAACAATATTAAAGATTTTATTTATTTATTTTTATTTTACTTTTTAAGTTGTTTTATTGCCCTGGAAACCCACCAAAGGAGTTTAGCCTGATAAATCCCCCTCATTCCCACAGAACACAACTGTGTATATGGCTGCTTTCTCTTTGAAATAACTGACTTTTCCCCTAGACATGACTCCTAAGATTAAAACTTAATCTATTAAAATATCTATCGCCACCTTGAAAGAAAACATAAGGAGATGGAGAAAACTCAGATGGGCAAAGTATTTCTGTTAAGGCAAGGTGCTTGTTGATCTGCAAAGATAAGGGAATGTCTCAGAGGATAAGGTCTAGGGGAGACTAAGCAAACTGGAGTTATTTAAAATAATCTCCATTTCTCTGAAAACTCTGTTTACTGCTCTGACTTTTGAAAGCATCTTGTATTATTGATAATTCTGAAATTTTGATATGGTTATGACAGGTTTTTGGTTATTTTTTGGTACAAACACTTAAAGCAACAGAGAATTAAATTTAATTAAATTATTGCCTATTCTAGCATATTGGTATTATAAATACTTTCCTTCTCTGATTTTTTACATTTGATAGTTTGTGAGTGATTGCTAAGCTTTTATGAAAAATGATTTTAATTACTTTATAGACTTTATTTTTACAATTTTGATAATCTGGAAAATAAATGTTATTAACCTAAGATTGTGGTGTGTGTATGTGCTAAATCACTTCAGTTGTGTCTGTTTGTGACACAGTGGACTGTAGCCCACCTTTCTTCAAAAAAAAAAACATAGATTTTCAATACTTTCAAAAACATAGTACTTTCAATACACTCTAGGAAGTAATTAACTGACATGACCAGTCATTATCTGTAGTAGTTTCATGGGAAAAGAAATTTGATTAAATCAACTCACAAGTGCATTAAACACGGAGGCATAAAGTTTCTGATTAAAATATATCTGCTTCTTGAGCAACATTATGGAAATCACAAAATAATCTGTTATTTTTTTTAACTTAGCCTAACAATAGGAAATTTGTACTTGGATTAGTTCTGTAAGATGTAGTAGATCTGAGTTAATCAGATATGAACCCAAGAAGAATGTTTATCTGGAAGAATGCTATAGGTAGTTTTTATCACTTTTCTCTTGATAATCGTTCTCTGCCCCATGAATTATTCTAATTATTCCATTCTTATGAATCATAAATTAAAACATACTTCTGAGATAGTGGAAAAAAAGTAGCAGCATCATGATTAGTAGTACCATTTCCCAAAGTATCTATGCAAACAAAACAGAAGAAAGAAATATATATAAGGCTAAGAGATGTGATCTACAACTGTATACACAGTCCTGGTATGAATACCAGGTTCAGAATCTATTTTGTAACATAAGAGTGTTGGAACCCTTACATGCAGAATAAAGTTAAGTAATTTTTTTTAATCATAAGTATTTAATAAAGCTTTAAGTGAATGAATAAATAAATCACTAGAATCTGTACAATAAAATTATTCCTGTCTAACAACTCTTATTAAATATCAGCTTTCTAAAACACCAGTAGTAAGAGAAAAATCAGCTTTTATTTTGCCAAGGACTTTAATGTTTACTGAAAAAGTTTACTAATGAGTTGTATCAAGAAGGATATACTAATGATGACACAGATATTTGTAGACTAGAAATTTCAATAGATAATGTTCTAAAAATGAATTTCTCTAGCTTATAGGGATGTTTAATTTACAAATAAAATGTGTATTTTCTGAAAACAACAGTCAGTGTTTCAAATATTTTAAATTAAATGTACAGTTAATGTACATTATTAAAGGGAAGTAGGTACAAGAATTGTAGCCAAAGATAATAAACTCTGTAGAACAGCGTTCTGAGAATCTTTTCTGTGTTTATGGTGAGCACATGTTTCATCATCAGTCTGAGGAAGAACAGCTATTGATAGCTTGTTTAGCCCTCCTGTGCTCCCCCAGCTCCTTTCTGCTAGGTGTGTTACTTTGACTGCGAGGACTATATTAGTTCACTGCTCTGTGCTGCATGCAACACCGTCTCTTAGGACACAAGAATAAAGGTTGCTTAGAAGATTCAAAATGGGACATCTGATTCGGATCAGTGATATTTCAGTGAACAGGTTGGTTTACCACTCTGTATGTAATATAGTCTGAAAAAACACGCACATATACAAGACGTTTCTAAGATAGCTGGCTATATGCATGGTTCAGTTCAGTTCAGTTCAGTCGCTCAGTCGTGTCTGACTCCTTGCGATCCCATGAATCTCAGCACGCCAGGCCTCCCTGTCCATCACCAACTCCCAGAGTTCACTCAGACTCACGCCCATCGAGTCAGTGATGCCATCCAGCCATCTCATCCTCGGTCGTCCCCTTCTCTTCCTGCCCCCAATCCCTCCCAGCATCAGAGTCTTTTCCAATGAGTCAACTCCTCGCATGAGGTGGCCAAAGTACTGGAGTTTCAGCTTTAGCATCATTCCTTCCAAAGAAATCCCAGGGTTGATCTCCTTCAGAATGGACTGGTTGGATCTCCTTGCAGTCCAATGGACTCAAGAGTCTTCTCCAACACCACA